>JAJIBD010033274.1:0-26624 GCA_021461705.1 Cryptotis parvus | reverse complement strand
CTGATTCCTGACTTTATGTCAGTTTCTAACTTTCATTCAAACTGAAGGGTTTAAACTGAACCTTTGGACTTGATGCTCAGTTCCAAATTGTTAATGGGTTTGTAAAAGTGCCTTACATTAATGGTAGTGACTGAATTAAAAAATGTATAAAGCACCTTTGTGTTTATTACACATTTACATAACAAATTAATGTTGTCATATTATATTATTATGTTATGTCCAAACAAGTACAAATACTTGCTTCACTAGGTCCCTGTAATATAAAAAGTCTATTTCAAGGATGAAAAAGATATCAACAAGAATGTGGGTAAGTGCTAAAGAGCAAACTAATGGAATGACTTGAAACAAATGAGTCAAATACCTTATCCATGTCAGAATTTCTACTGAAAAGATTTCCATAATGTTTTATTTCAAGTACATTAGAAGATATGAAGGTTTTAAACCTCACTTATTATTTTATTAATAACATTGAAAGCTAAATAACTCTGATATGGAGTTTAAAATCACAATATGCATTATATAAAGTAATGCTAAAAGGCTGTGTTGCTTAAACATATGGCTTTTATACACTCTCACAAGTCATTTAAAATTTTAAGTGCATTAAACATTTTCATTAATATGACCTGGTTTCTGGCTTAAGAACTGGTTCCAATAATATTAAATCAATCAAAGGAAGCATCAATTTAAATATTGAACATATCTTATCAAGATGCTTCAAGACACAGTACTGTGACCTCCTTGAGAGCAAGAATAGGGTCTTATTTGTTTAGTTAGGAAATAAAAATAGTAAAGAATCTAAATTACAATGCATGGTATAGATAGTGGAAGAAATGTAGAAAACAAATTGCTATGCTGTTCAAAGCAAGGGAAAATCACCACTATTTGTGAAGACCAAAATAGGCATCATTGAAGAGGTACCACTTACATGGGCTCTGATGGATGGTGAGGATTTTGATGGGCACTGAAGCATAGTCAGGAATGAGAGAAGCAATGAAATCTGTCTGGATTTCAATCCAGGTCCTTCTATCAGTCAGCTGTGTGATTCATGGCAAGTCATTTAACTCTCTCACTCTAATTTCCTTGTTATAAAATTGAATTAGTAATAATATATACCTCTTAGAATTGTCCTGATAATTAATAAATTATTATATACAAAGTGCATAGATTATTGCCTGAAACGTTGTAAGTCCTATTAAAGAATTGTCTATTATTATACTATATAGTGCAAAATCTGCTTGAAAGAAACATGCATATAGTGATGAACAATTGGCCAATGTAAAGAGCATGAACAGAGGGGCTAGTAAAAGATAAATCTAGAATAAATTGATAGCTTATTTTGGAGACACCAAATAGCATTGAGGTGTTAACTCTAAATTTTATTGGAAGTACAGAGCTAATGAAGTTTTGGATTCATTTTTTTCTTAGAATCTGGACACAGGTTAAATCAGAGTTGCAGTTTAGGAGGATTTGGAGGTGGGAAGGGGACAATTGGACCAAACCAAGCTGTGCTCAGGGCTTACACTTATCTTTGTGTTAGGATATCAGAAGACTATCTGAAGTGTAGATCAAATCTGGGTTGACTGTGTGCAAGTAAAGCACTTTAGCTATTGTGACATGTCTCTGACCCCAAGACGGAGGATTTATCTAAATTAGTGAAAAGTATGGCTTGAATAGACAAAATATGAGTAAAAACAACTGCAGAAAATAGACAAAAGTAGTAAAAGATTTGCTTAGGGAGCTTCGTGCTCCAGCGTTCCTGGCGCACCGACCCCTACAGTGACTTGGAGCAGGACAGACTCTCGACCTTGACCAACTCTGCGCGGGTAGCCTCCCTGGGGTCTGCCGGCTCACCGGAGCGGGCGCCTGGGGTCACGGTAGGAGCCCCAGGTCTCGGCAGAAGGTGGAACTACAACCCCAGAAGTCCGAGCAAAAGAGGAAAGTAAACCGTCATTTTGAACTCTCACACCGGCCTGTCTGCATCTCAGGTAGCCTCCCTGGGGTGCAGGCTCGCCGGGCGGGCCGCGCGGCCGCTTATGTAATACAAAAACTAGGAAATTCAACACCAAGGGAGGGTAATACCCTCAAGAAAAAAGAAACAGTACAGTAGAGGAATCTATCCCTGAACACTGCAACACCATGGGAAAACAACGCCAGATCCCCAGCTCGAAGAACAGATGAAGGAATCGACCCTGAAGACTCAAAAAAGAATACAGATGTGCATGATCTCTCTGACAATGAAATTAGAGAAGAAATTGGTAGGATGTTTAAGGAGCCGCGAAAAAAAATTGAGCAGATGTCCAATAAAATACAGGAGAACATAAACGAAGCAGTTGAAAGGGCAGTCAATAAACTACGGGAGGAAATGAGAGCAGAAATGAAAACCATGCAAATAGAAATATCATCGCTTAAAAAATTCAGTAGATGAAATGAAAAACACAATCGGGGCTCTCAACAGTAGGATGACTGCAGCGGAAGAGAGAATCAGTGAGACTGAAGATGAGCTGCAGAAAGCACTCAGAGAACTACGTAAGATGGCAAAAGATCAGAAAATGGATCAGCAACGGAACAGAGAACAATGGGATGAAGCCAGGTGGAACAACATAAGAATCATCGGAGTCCCAGAGGGACAGGAAAGTAACCCCAAGGAAATTAAAACAGTTAAAAACATCCTGGCTGAAAAGTTCCCCGAGTTAAAGGAGGAAGGCATCCAGATCCAAGAAGCCGACGCGCGCCCCAGCAAGAAGAGACCCCAATAGAAAGACCCCAAGACACATCCTAGTCAAAGTAATGGATGCCATAGACAGAGACATAATTCTTCAGGCAGCAAGATCAAAGAAGGAAATTGTATACAAAGGAGCATCCATTCGACTTTCAGCAGACTTCTCAGAAGACACCCTCCAAGCCCGAAGGCAGTGGTGGGATATAGTAAAAAACTTAATGAAATGAATGCCTCAGCAAGAATTCTTTATCCAGCTAAACTCTCACTCAGATTTGAAGGACAGATATACAACTTCTTGGATAAACAACAGTTTAGGAACTTTGTAAAATCAAAACAACCTTAAAAAGGACTGAAAGATCTACTATAAGATGAGACATAACCCAAAAGAACAACCAACCTATACAGAAAGATGGCACAAATTCCCATGACAATAATCTCTCTCAATGTCAATGGTCTAAATGCACCAGGTAAGAGACACAGAGTGGCAAAATGGATCAAAAAATTGAATCCGACATTCTGCTGCCTTCAAGAAACACACCTGAACAATCGGAGCAAAAGACAGGCTCAAAATCAAAGGCTGGAAAACAATCCTTCACTCAAACAACCCATCCAAAAAGGCTGGGGTAGCCATACTGGTATCTGACAACATAGACTTCAGGCTGAAGAAGGTCAGAAGGGACAGTGAAGGTCACTTCTTAATAGTCAAGGGATGCATATATCAGGAAGAAATCACGCTATTAAACATATATGCACCCAATGAGGGGCCAGCAAAATACCTAAAACAACTACTAATCGACTTCAAAGAAGACATTGACAGCAACACAATTGTAGTTGGAGACTTCCAACACTGCTCTATCAACCCTGGATAGATCAACAAGATTGAAACTTACCAAGGAAATACTGGCCCTAAAAGAAGAGATGGAAGAAAGAGGGCTGGTAGACATATACAGGGCATTTCATCCCCAAAAAAGCTGAATACACTTTCTTCTCCAGTGCACATGGAACATACTCCAAAATAGATCACATGCTGAGCCATAAATCATACCTCCATAAAACCAAGAAGATAGAAATTGTGCCAACTATTTTTTCAGACCATGATGCACTGAAAATATAAGTTAATTGTACACAAAAAACGGAGACCAAAACCAAGTACCTGGAAACTAAACAGCTCACTGCTGAACAACCAGAAAGTCATAGAAGAAATCAAAGAGGAAATCCAAAGATTCCTTGAAACAAATGAGACTGAAGACACGAATTACCAGAACTTGTGGGATACAGCAAAAGCAGTGTTAAGAGGCAAGTTCATAGCTCTTCAAGCATTCATCAGAAAAGAAGAAAAGGCCATCATAAACAGTCTGACTTCACAACTTAAAATCTTAGAGAGCGATCAACAAAAGGAGCCCAACCCAAAGAGAGAAAGAAAGAAATAATAAAGCTTAGAGCAGAAATCAATGAGATGGAATGTCAAAAAACAATCCAGAAGATCAACGAAACCAAAAGCTGGTTCTTTGAAAAAATAAACAAGATTGAAAAACCACTTGCAAGACTTGTAAGAAAAGGAAAAGAGAGAACCCAAATAAATAGAATCAGAAATGAAAACGGGGACATCACAACAGAAACCATTGAAATTCAAAAGATCATCAGAGATTACTATGAGAGCCTGTACGCCACAAAACAAGAGAAGCTAGAAGAAATGGACAAATTCCTGAATTCCTACAGCTTCCCAAGTCTGCAACAAGAAGATTTGGAATACCTCAACAAACCTATCTCCATCGAGGAAATAGAATTGGTAATCAAAAAGTCTCCCCAAACACAAAAGCCCAGGTCCAGATGGATTCACCAGTGAATTCTACAAAACCTTTAAAGAGGACCTACTCTCAATTCTTTTAAGCTCTTCCAGCAAATTGAAGAAACAGAAACACTCCCAAATAGCTTTTTACGAGGCACATATCACCCTGGATACCCAAAGCAGACAAAGATGTCACAAAAAAGGAAAACTACAGACCAATCTCCCTGATGAATACAGATGCTAAGATCTTCAACAAAATACTAGCAAATGGAATCCAAAGAGTCATCAAAAGATTGTACACCATGACCAAGTGGGATTCATCCCGGGAATAGAAGGATGGTTCAACATCCGCATAAGTCAATCAACATAATACATCATATCAACAAAAAGAAAAATAAAAACCATATGATCATATCAATAGATGCAGAGAAGGCATTTGACAAGATTCAACGCCCGTTCATGATAAAAGCTCTCCGTAAAATGGGGATTGGAGGAACCTTCCTCAAGATAATCCAGGCCATCTACTACAAGCCCACAGCTAGCATCATTCTCAATGGGGAAAAACTGAAAGCCTTCCCCTTAAGATCAGGGGACAAGACAAGGCTGCCAGCTCTCACCACTTCTATTCAATATAGTACTGGAAGTACTTGCCATAGCAATCAGGGAAGAAAAAGACATTAAGGGCATCCGAATAGGAAGGGAAGAAGCCAAGTTATCACTATTTGCAGATGACATGATATTATACCTGGAAAACCCAAAACTCTCTACCAAGAGGCTCCTAGAAATAATACATTCCTATAGTAGAGTAGCAGGGTACAAAATCAATACCCAAAAGTCAATGGCCTTCCTATATGAAAACAGCGAAAGAGAAGAAAGGGACATTAAAGAAACTATCCCATTCACAACTGCGCCGCAGAAAATCAAATACCCAGGAATCAGTTTGACAAAGAATGTAAAGGATCTCTACAAAGAAAACTACAAAACGTTACTTCAGGAAATAAAAGAAGACCTGAGGAAATGGAGACACATTCCCCTGCTCATGGATTGGAAGGATTAACATTATCAAAATGGTAATACTCCCTAGAGCTTTATACAGATTCAATGCGGTCCCTATAAAGATACCCATGATGTTCTTCAAAGAAATTGAACAAACACTCCTGAAATTTGTATGGAATAATAAAACCCCACGAATAGCTAAAGCAATCCTTGGGAAAAATAAGATGGGAGGTATCACTTTCCCCAATCTCAAGCTCTACTACAGAGCAGTTGTAATTAAGACAGTGTGGTATTGGTGTAGAGACAGACCCGTAGACCTATGGAATAGAACTGAGTATCCTGAAACGCACTCACAAATATACAACCACTTAATCTTCGATAAAGGAGCAAAAAAATATTAAGTGGAGCAAAGAAAGCCACTTCAACAAATGGTGCTGGGAAAACTGGGCAGCTACGTGTAAAAAAATGAACTTAGACCTCCTTCTAACGCCATGCACAAAAGTCAGATCAAAATGGATTCTAGATCTCGACATCAGACATGAATCTATAAGGTACATCGAAGAAAATATAGGAGAAACGCTCTACGACATCGAAATGAAAAGTATCTTTAAAAAACGACACACCACTGACCAAGCAAATGGAAGCAAAGATAAACAAATGGGATTATATAAAACTAAAAAGCTTCTGCACCTCAAAAGAAATGGTGACCAAGATACAAAGACAATCCACAGAGTGGGAAAGGATATTCACCCAATACCCATCTGACAAGGGGCTAATATCCAGGATATATCAGGCACTGGTAGCACTCCACAAGAAAAAATGAGCCAACCCCATCAAAAAATGGGGAGAAGAAATGAACAGAAGCTTCCCAAAAAGAAGAAATTCGAATGGCCCAAAGGCATATGAAAAAGTGCTCTTCATGTTTAATCATCAGGGAGATGCAAATCAAAACAACAATGAGGTACCATCTCACACCACAGAGACTGGCACACATCCAAAAGAACAAGAGCAACCGGTGCTGGCGTGGATGTGGGGAAAAAGGGACTCTCATCCACTGTTGGTGGGAGTGCCGGCTGGTCCAGCCCTTTTGGAAAACAATATGGGCATTCCTCCGAAAACTAGATATTGAGCTCCCATTTGATCCAGCAATAGCACTCCTGGGGAATATACCCGAGAGACCGAAAAACACATAGCAGAAACACTATCTGTACTTCTTTATTCATCTCTGCGCTATTCATTATAGCTAGAATCTGGAAACAACCTAAATGCCCAGAACAGAGGACTGGCTAAAGAAACTGTGGTTCATCTACACTATGGAATACTATGCGGCTGTCAGAAAAGATGAAATTATGAAATTTACCTGCAAATGGATGGACATGGAGACTATCATGCTGGAGTGAAATTAGTCAGAAGGAAAAGGACAGATATAGTATGACTGCATTCATTAATAGGATATAAATAGATACCAGTGTTTTACTAAATATGGGAAATGGTAATGGCAGATTAAAACTCACCACTTGAATATACACAAAGAGACTTAAGTGATAAACTCTACATATCTGCAGGGCTAGCCACAATGTGTAAAATAAGAGGGAGAGAGATGCAGAGAGAGAGAGATAGAGAGAGAAAGAGAGGAAACTGGGGTACCTGCTATTAAGGCGGCCTGGGGGGCGCGGGGGGGGGGGGTACATTGGTGGTGGAAATGGGGCACTGGTGGAGGGATGGGTGCTGGAATACTGTATTACCAAGAACCAATTATGAACACCTTTGTAATTGTATGTTTCACGGTGGTATAATAAAAAAAAAAATAAAAATAAAGAAACTGTGTTTCATCTACACTATGGAATACTATGCAGCTGTCAGAAAAGATGAAATTATGAAATTTACCTGCAAATGGATGGACATGGAGTCTACTCATGCTGAGTGTAATTAGTCAGAAGGAAAGGACAGATATAGAATGACTGCATTCATTAATGGGATATAAATAGATACCAGTGTTTTACTAAATATGGGAAATGGTAATGGCAGATTAAAACTCACCATTGAATATACACAAAGAGACTTAAGCGATAAACTCTAAATACTGTTTTTTACATCTATTCCTACTCTTTTGGGTCCCCTAATTTTTATTTTAAAATATGGTCTTTATTACCATGCTTAATAGAGACAATTTGGATAGTCACATTTTACAGAATAAAATTGTGACCTAGGCAATATTGACTTTCTTAACCTTATACCAATTATTGACCTAAGTATCATCAAATTAACCAATTTAAACTAATCTATTCAAGAACTTCTACAAAAATTATAGTCTCCTCTTAAGAGTTTGATGCTATAGTAATAGGAGACTTCTTAGGCTCACTCCTGGTTTTAAGATTTTTATACCTTAAAAAAATAATCAAGCGAATTTAATGGCTTTGGCTTTATGTCATTGACAACTATTTCTACTGATGCATTTACTATGTGGCAAGCACCATCATAGGTACTAAAGAAATAGAAATGAAAAAAAATCTGCTCATGAGAACTGAGACTGTAGTAGATAAAATAGGCATAATTAAAAATCATGAAGTAGCAAAAACTACGAAATACCTTGGATTTTTATAATTTTATTATATGTTGCTGTGAGATAGACGATTACAAAGCTTCATGATTGGGTTTAAAATCATACAGTGTTCAGCACCCATCCCTCCACCAGTGCACATTTCCCAACAACAATGTCTCCTGTTTCCCTCCCCCCATCCCAACCTGCCTCTATGGTAGGCACTTTTCTTCTCTCTCTCTTCTTTTGCACATTGAAAACTACTTGGAATCTAAGGCTTAAAAAGCTTGGTTGAACAGTTTCATTTTATAGAATATGAGTTTGTGGTATATATTCGCAAGTGAGGAGATTCCAATTGCTGTCATTCCACCCAAAATGTAAAATAAATAAGTGAAATTAAGTTAGCCAGGAGAATGGATCAACTTGTGCCATAGTCACAAATGAGCAATTAATCTAGCAGAGAATTCGCAACTGTAAATTACTACTCTACCAAATGACAAAAAAAGCTCACAGAAGAATATATAAAATACATATATATACATATATATACATATATATATATATATATATAAAACAGTGTTTAAAAATAAGTAAACTCTAGCTTTGCAGAGTCAATGAGGTCTATCCAAGGTAATTTTATTGCCAATTGAAAAGCAAGAAAACTCTAAAAATTATTAACCTATGGAGAAATACACGTGTATTTAAGTTTTATTTTCTTCTTGGTGTCATATGTCTGCACTGCAATTTATATTTTCAATGTGATTCCATTTTGAATGATGAAAGAAAGGCTCAAAAATGACATTTTTATCATTAATCCAAACACACATGAAAGCATCCCCAAACACTTGACCATGAGTTCCAAACTCTCTTCAATAAAAACAATACAGGAATGATTTGATGACAACCACAGCTGAGGGTTATGTTGAACTCCTAGGTTTGTTTCATTTGAGTTTAATTATTTCTAATGAAATCTCTCCCTCTGTTTGGCCCTAACTAAGGTGTAGGGGTCTCTTGAGCTGTGTCAGACAGAGTCTCAACTTGTAAGCACAAGTGGCCTCTTTAACCCACAGGCATGCTGCCTTACACCTGGGTACAGGCAGACAGAGAGAGATTAGGGGCCCGTGGGGATAACTCGGTTGTGTCTGTCAACATCAGTCAATGCCAAGCTGTGGGGACAATTGTCAAAAATGTAGGATCAGGTCCTGTTCATGAATTAGCATTTCCTCTCATTCAATCATGTTACCAATACCTACCACATACAAGGCACTCAACCCAGGTGTTTGGAGTAATTGAAAGGAAGAGACCCAGTTCCCGCTTTGAAGAATTATTCCTGATTTATATGTCAGAGCTGTGGGTCTCAAACTTTAGCCTGATACCAGAATCACTTTGAGGATTTTTTAAAATTTATAGCCCAGCGGGTAGGGCGTTTGCCTTGTATGCGGCTGGCCCATGCCGGCCCGGATTCGATCCCTGGCATCCCATACAGTCCCCTGAGCACCGCCAGGAGTGACTCCCTGAGTGTAGAGCCAGGAGAAACCCCTGAGCATTGCTGGGTGTGACCCAAAAAAGAAAAAAAAAAACAGTTTCCTGGGACTCCCCATCAATGTTTCTATTGCAATAAATCCGGTTTAGGGCTTGAGAATTTGTATTACATATTCTCCAGTGAAGATCAAGCTTTGGGTCTTCATCATGAGAACCACTTGTAAAACGTTGCTTTGGGATACAGGAAAGTGCTCAAATAGTCATTATAAAGTTAACCTGAAAAGATTTTCCTTCCATTTGTCTAGTAAATATAATATTAGAGTAACTATAATATAATTGACATTCCTCAATAATAACAACAGCAATTTCTTTTCCTTTCTTTCTTTCTTTCTTTCTTTCTTTCTTTCTTTCTTTCTTTCTTTCTTTCTTTCTTTCTTTCTTTTTCGTTCGCCGTTCGTTCGTTCTTTTCTTTCTTTCTCTTTCTTCTTGCTTTCTTGCTTGCTTGCTTGCTTGCTTGCTTGCTTCCTTGCCTTCCTTGCTTCCTTGCTTACTTACTTGCTTGCTTGCTTGTTTGCTTTCTTTCTCTCACCTTTTTTGGTCAACAGTGTTCAGGGTTACTTCAGGCCCTCTGCACTTAAGAATTACTCCTGATGCTGCTTAGGGGACCATATGGGATGCCTAGTATCGAACCAGGGTTGGATGCATGCAGGGCAAATGCCCTGTCCACTATACTATGGTTCCAGCCCCAAATAGCAGGTTTTTCTAAAAATGATTATTCTATGCCACAGAGGCTAACTACTTTCTATGCAATGCTTGATTGGATTCCCACAAACACTTTAGTTACATTGCTATAATCACTTTTTATTTTATTGTCATAGGGCAAGATTTTTTATCTAAAACTTAATATTTGAACCTGGGAAATATATTTTTCTTTGAGATCACAGTCTGCTGTGATCAGGATTGACTCCTGACTCTGCTCAGGGACCCGTTGGTACTTGGGACCACATGTAGTGCTGGAATTGAACTTGAATTGGCTGCGTGCAAGCAAAGTTTCACTGCTGTACTAATGCTTCAGCCCCCTCAGATAATTCAGTTTTGGAAGTGCCCTGCCCTGTGCATTGTAGGATATATTTCAGAAAGCCTGGTTTATATACAGTAGATGCCAGCACCTCCCTCTGGAAGACAACAAAAAGAAGTCTTCATACATTCTCACCTGTCACTGCCTCTGGTTAAGAACTTCTCGTCCCAGACACACAGCAACACAGTGTAGGAACTGCCTAACCATTTAGTATGCTCATCCAACAGTAGGTCATAGCTATTTTATGTTATCTCAGAAGCATAGGCTCTTAAAGCTATAAAGAAAGAGGTTATCTAAATGAATTAACTCCCTTTCTGATAAGGTCCATGATCCATGAGGTATTAAGGGCTCAGATAGGAACCACAAGCAATTCAAATCAATACTGACTTTAACAATACTCAAGTGTTTCCTAATTTTTTACTGCCCCATTTATTTTCAAGAAATATTGCCAGCCCATGTGCACTCATGACAAGTGTGGTTTACTCTCTGCCAGCAAACACTCAAAAAGCAAATGGCCTGGCTCCTTCTCATAACATGCCACAGAATGGATGAGAAAACGTATTGGAATCCCTGGGGAAAGTTTTGTAAAAAGGGCAGGTCCAAACAGAGCAAACTGGTGGAAGGGGAAGACACTCATGTAAAAGCTCCCTGGCTTTGCCTTTCAAAAAGACAGCTCTGTCTGGGAAAACACAAGGGTTTGCCCAATATGGAGAAGTCTGGTAGTCACATGCAATTACAAACCTATAAATGTTAGCTAGTTGAATCATTCACCCAAGTAGTTTTTCTTGTCCAGAACACAAATTGCAATAATTGGATAAAGACATCTGCACTATTTGAACTTGTCATGTTAAATATCTATATTTTGTAACTCATCTTGATAGCTAATTTTCATGGAAATATGTGTTAATTCTGAGAAAAAAGGAGACATCTTTAAGATGGTTATCATAAGATAATCATACCTAGGGCATTGTGAGGCAGGAGGTGCAGCTCTAGATCTGTGATTCTCCAAGGATATGATTATCCACATGAGAGCTGCCACACCTCCTAGATGTACCTCTGCACTGCTTTCAATCTGACTCGTGTGTGTGTGTGTGTGTGTGTGTGTGTGTGTGTGTGAGGAAGGGGATGTGGTGGTATTGAGTCCCTCAGCTTCTCACAGCATCACATACCTCTCTTCCCAGGAAGTAATAGCCTTCTCACAAAGAATACCTTAGATAATTGGCAGTCAAGAGAATTGTGCCTTTAGAACAAGATGATCATGGGGGGCAGTCCCACTTCTGTTGGGAAATAATAGGCCATTGAGATTAAGATTCTGTTTTAGTGACCATCATTCTCAGATCCTTAAGGCACACTCTTACCTTGTGGGCTTTAATTCTCCCTTAATTTTTACAGATCATTTTATTGCCACCCTCCACTTATATAATCCATCCCCTTTTTCTGGGCTTATTTGAACTTAAATTGGATTGAATTGAATTGAATTTACTCCTGGTGCTGCTTAGGGGACCATATGGGATGCCTAGGATTGAACACAGGTTGGCTGCATGCAGGGCAAATGGCCTGTCCACTGTACTATGGTTCCAGCCCCAAATAGCATGTTTTTCTAAAAATGATTATTCTATGAATTGGAGTAGTTTAATTCAGCCATGCTTAGGGGGCTTATTCCTGACTGTGCTCAGGGATCACTCCTGGCAAGCTCAGGGAACCATATTGGATGTCTAGGACCAAACCTGGGTCTGCCATGTGCAGATGCACTACCCACTGTACAATCTCTCCCCCCACTATGCTGTCTTACAGCCCTGGAGCCTTTGAAAAATGAAAAAAGCCTGGGGGCCAGAGTGATATCCCAGTGGTAGGGCGTTTGCCTTACTGCCTTGGCCGGCCTGTGCCGGCCTGGGTTCGATCCCCGCATCCCATATGGTCCCCGAGCACCGCCAGGAGTAATTCCTAGTGCAGAGCCAGGAGTAACCCCTGAGAGCCACTGGGTATGACCCAAAAAGCAAAAGAATTTAAAAAATGAAAAGCCTGTTTAATTTTTTACCTGGGCATGTATTGCCTGTATGCTTTCCATCAAGTACCACATTTTTATTTCCCTCTGAATAGTATTGCTTAATGCAGTGCATTCTTCCTGTTATAAGAATAGGATGCAAAAGACAATTTAATGGATTAAATCAAATATATCAATTTGCAATGTTGAAAATGACCTTTATTCAGTTATGACAATTAACTCCTACTATCTTCCAATTTGTACACAAAGATTCCGGAGGTGTTAGCAGGTTATTTGGTTATATCCCCTGACAAGTAGCAACAGATCTGTTCCACTGCCAGTAACACTAGCCTTAGGAGTTCTAAAATTAACATAGAAGCCATGGCAATATATCTTAAAGGTGGTGCTACAGAAGTCAACATGGAATAGAAAATGACATTTTCTTTATTTAGGCCTTTCATTTTTTTCAAATGAAGAGTTGCTATTATTGTGATGTTTACTTTTGAATACATAAACTGTGAAATAATGGCAAAAACACTTGAAAAGTAGCCAGAAGATAAGAAGAAAAACTCCCTATCAGCTGTATCCCAGACTTAAAAAAAAAAGATGCTGAAGTGCTTTCAGGCTGTTCTTTAAAACTCCAGTTAGAGAAAGGAAGGAGACTGTCAATCTGCAGTAATGTATAAAGATTTGAGGTGCTGATGCATTTTCCTGCTTTGAGTGCATGAGAGTCGTCTTTGTTTGGGTTTCCTTGGCAGCCCTTCTCAAAGTGTTACAGGAGGAGCAGGTCCTAAATGGAGCCTGGTCTGAAGAGGGCCTTTTTTAAAAAAAAAAGCATCTAAGTTCCCTATTTTTATTCCTTCAGAAGTGCAGAGTGTGTGATGAAGGGATGTACAAGACAGGAGAACACATTTTTCCAGTCATGGCCACTACCTAGGTGAGAGTGAGATAACAATGGTTTTTGAAAGTTGAAGTTGTTTTCCCTGGCTATGTGAGACAGGTAAGAAGACATGGACTTCCTAGAAAGTTCCTTTTAAAGACCATTTTCATCTCAGAGTTGTCTCAATAATCCTAGTGATGTGGGATCTATTTGCTTGTAGTGATGCCCTATTGCCAAGTGATTTTTTTTCAAAGGAAATATTCATGATGTCATCTGCAATAACAAAACCTTATTGGAATGGAGAAGGTTGACTTTATCATTTACAAAAGCAATAAGTTGCTTAATTATTCATTTCCCTGGTCTCCATTTCCTTACCTATTTAGACCATAGTTCCCTGAATTACAGCAGCTATCACCAAAGCTTGTCTAGCACCAGGCTCAATGACCTCTACTCAGAGCTTACCCCATTACTTTTAGTAATGTCCTTTTTACAGTTTTCTTTGTATTCTGTCTTGTAAGCGCTCCTGCTTTCTTTTCTGTTCTTATTTTCACCTGTTCTTAAGGCAGGTCAAACACTAGCACTTGGTCACTAAACCTAAAGGAGCTTCAAAATTCTTGGTAACCAAGCATGCAAAAAATAATTTAAATATACGTGTATACCTATGTTTATTACAGTGTTGATTATGGAACTAAGATGTGGAAGCACTCCAACTGTCTAAGTCAGATGAGTGGCTATAGGAATTGGGATAAAACACACAATGGAATGCATTTCAGTTATAAGAGAAGATGAAATCTTGCCTTTTGCTACAACTCAGATGTAGTGATAAGGCATCATGTTAAGTAAAATAAGTAAATGTCAAAAGACAAATAGTAAGTGATCTTACTCATATGCAGTATAGACAATGTAAACAAACCTTTGGACTCTGACTCAAACATCACTAAAGTTACCAAGCAGGGAGGGAGAAGGGGTTAAGGGGCAGAATGTAAGTGACGGAAGATAGTGATGAAGGCTTTGGTGATCAAAAGGAAGTGCAGTATTGAGCACAACAAAAAAGCATAAACATTACCACTTATTGCAAACACATTTTCCAAATAATAAAATAAGACATTAAAAAGGGTAAATTTTTTTAAACACTAATAATCCAAAAAAAAATATATGGTGCACTATTTTTAATCAAATTTAGATGCAAAAAAATCAAAATAAATAAAATCTTAGAATTTTAAATAAAACATATTTTATGCTGAGTTGGCCAAGTCACTATTCACTGGATTGGTTTTACTTTTTCCTTTCACAGCCTAGGATGCCATGGTAGAATCCTGAAGTTTGTATCAGTAATCATTTTCCCACATATGCACTCACACGTATGCACAGACAAATACACACATGCTCTCCCTAGCAACTTTTTAATCATAACCTAGTACTTAGTCCTGACTGGGCTTCTCTTATTCTCTCTTCTTTACTACTCCATCTCCTTCAGTTGCAAGGCTTCAACTCAGATGTCTTCTTACAGAAAGACATTCTTGTCTTTTTTTCCAATTTACTCTACTACCTACTTCAATTTTCTCGACAGCATTTCTTCCAAACATTGATTTTAATCTCATATCACTCAATTGAAATTTGTAAACTCCTCAACTGCAATACTCATGTGTAATCTATCTTTGCTTTTTTCTCACCACTTGAAAAATAGTAGGTGCTATTTAACAATGAATTGATTACAGCTGTCCAGCTCAATAATATTAACTGAACCTCTCCGAAATGTTCCATGCACTAAGCTAGTGCTTGAGATAAATGATGATATAAGTTTCTGATCTGTGGGGGTGGGAGGCCAAGATCTATATTACAATTGGTCCAAATTTCTGTTTCTGTTTGTGTATGTGTGTGTGTGTTTGTGTGTATGTGTAAAAAACAAAGAGAGAGTAGAGAATGTATATAGATAGATATTTCATCTAAATGAAGAAAACTTCTGGAAAGAACTACCTAATGACATTAGTCTTTCCTCCTAGTCTGCCTTTGGAGAGTTGGATTTTATGCCAGATCTCAGTTTATTCCAAAGCAGAGGAAATAGAGCCACTGAGAGAATTAACATTCAAGATAATGCTGAAATTGTAAATCAGGAGTGTAATGCATTTCAAATTTTGTTTTTTAGGCAGAAAGTGGTATGAAAATTGGTTAAAGCTTTGCTTATTTTGGTATTCCAGTGGCTCCATTGTTATAGGTCCCAACTGTTTATTTCTGGTTGGAGCTTCCTAAAATATAGTGCCAGATACAGACAAGCATACTGTGAACATGAGTGAGGGTTTTATAAGTCTTTCTCAAAGAATAAACTATAAAGCTGAATTTTCTTTTTGACGCCACCTTACCCCATTATTTCCATCAGAAACCTATGAAATTAGCATAATTTATTGTTGGCCAAACATTCACTTGTATGACTTTCCTTTGCAATGTCATCCTCAAACATCGTGTCAGCTTCCCTCAAAGTTCAGAACCTGCTTCAACTACCTACACATAGAATATGCTGACATTAACACTACTATCCCATCAAAACATGAATCTCCCATTCCCTCTCTACTGGGTTTGAAGAGAATAACAAGATGTGAATTCTCACTTGAGTGAAGAAAATGTGATAATATATAAGATTCTATCTAACTAGTCTTCTTATTAGGTAGCATAATGCCTTACCCCAGTGACACTGTACAAAAGAGTTTTAGGCATCATTGTGTAATTGTTGAAAATCTCCATACTTGGGAGTTGGTAAACAGTTGGAAGACATCTTTAAATGCCTAATAAATCTCACCAGGAATGTGACCCAACTCATCCTCCTCCCTATGAATTTGCCCAGATGAAGTTTCCTAACAATGATCACTGCCATTCTTATGCGTTTTGGAATGAGAAATTGAGAGTGTTCAGGGTTCAGTGCCACCCCCTTAAGCTTCTTCCTGGTTCCTACCCTGATTCATAATATTTTCTTCTTGCTCTCACTGGTGTCCAGGTACATAGGAAGCATCCTGTGGATCCTCAGTGCTGATGGTTGAGAGTGTGTTTGCTCACTGACCGGGTTTTTACACTGCTGGCCTGCTAGATAGACCTTTTATTTATGAGGTTTTAATGAAACCACTAACTTCAAAGAAGTGGAATTGGGAATAAAACAGCCACTTACTAATATTGTCAGAAACAATCTTAACCACTAGTATAATATTTACTTACATACCACTATATATTTAAATATGATCAATATATTGGGCCGGAGCGATAGCCCAGCAGTTAGGGCGTTTGCCTTGCGCGGCTGCCTGCCGGCCTGGGACCGATCCCATATGGTCCCCCCGAGCACTGCCAGGAGTAATTCCTGAGTGCAGAGCCAGGAGAAACCTGAGAGCATTGCCGGGTGTGACCCAAAAAGCAACAAATAAATAAATAAATAAATATTTATTTAAAATAAATAAATATTTAAAATAGCTGCTACTGGCTCTCCCTGTGACCAGCCGCCCACGAGGCGACCGGGGAGAGTGGTGGGTTCTAGCCCCTGGCCACCACCCCAGCAGAGCCTTGCAACAAGCCAGACGACCCCCCCACTCCATGAGGGGCCTCCAGTTCCACCATCCGGACTTCTTCGTCAGACCTCCACCCAGCAGACCACAGCCTATCAGTGCCGAGCTCGTGAGGGCGCTTGCGGCAGCCGGTTCATCAATAAATCCTGGACTTAGGGATGCCTACAAGAGTATGCTACCTGCACGGCAGAGCCTGGCAAGCTACCCGTCTTGTATTTGATATGTATGCTAAATACCAGTAACAATTATAGACCTCATTCCGAATGGATTGAGGCTCTTTATGTTCCTGGAGCAAGCAGATGCCTTGGGCTCCACTAGCATGAGACTGGACATATGGAGATGTTACTGGGGCCCGCAGGAGCAAATCGATGATGAACGGGAAGACAGTGATACAGTGAAACAGTGAAATAAATATGATCAATATAGAGCTGTCACATTGGGAAAAGGCCAATATAGGCTTCCAAAAAGTAATAACATGGATGTCATAAAAATTCTGCATGAGAGGAGTTAATAATGTGCTGTATTCTACAGTCATGGTATTTGTTCAAAATGACATCCTTTTTGAGGCATCTAATTTATGGGAAAATATTTCATATCTCTGGTTTCATTTCTCTTCAATAGAATGAGGTCTAGAACTACTGACCTTTCCGTTACATAGAGTGATAGGCTTTATTTCAATGATATGTTCCAGAATTAGAAATTGCTAATTAAACATGAATCTGCTGAAAGACCAATAGAAGGGAAGAAAAGTCAAAAAATTCCATTTTAGACATTTTAGAGGAACTGAAAAACAAGGCAGCTTGTTAATCACGGACTATCCAGTAATGAGACAGGATTCTGTATTTTTTAAATGTATCATCCATTTGTGCACAGGCTGTTTTGTTGAATATACATTGATTATTCTTCTACAAAAATTTATTCAAGTAGACATGACAGCGGATGCTTCCAAAAAAGCACCGTGGAATATATTTGTCAAGAAATGGGTTAATGTCAAGAAAGCCACTGACTCTTTTGAATTCCAGTATCTAAATGCCTATTTTTCCTCTCAGCATAGAATCCTCTAGAAGACAAACACATACCAAAAGCTCTAAAAAAGAAAATATCCATTAAAGATACAAAGAGACTGGGGCTCCACTAATGCAATATGAAAATTCAACTTGCGAAGTAAGATGCCAGAGTTGGATTGATTGCTGTGTACAACAGTGACATGAATATAAAGACTCCTAAGGTTAAATTGGGGCTCCTGCATTGAAATTCTAATTAGAAATATGAGTGCCCTAACTCTGTGAAAGTACATGTGTGTTTAATTATTCTCCTTTTTCCCACCTTATCTCTTCTCATTTATTTTATACCCTTTCCCTCCTCCTTTTATTGCTGTTCTCAAGCTAACTCCATGCCCTTACTTAATCTAAGTGTAGGGCCTTTCTTTAAGTTGGCACAATTGGCAAGCAGTGTTTAATATTATTTTTCATGTCTGAAAAGAAGCTAATATTAACTCTCCACGGGCCTGAAGGCGCCATAGGCCTCCCTTATTTCTGGTGGCACTATGCTTCATCAATAGTATTGCTTTAGTCACAGAGACATGCTGCCTATTCGTCTTCACCTTAATGGCATATATACCTATATTTTGTGTTAATTGAGGCTGCTGGGAACCACTTGTCTTCTACCATTGCATTTGTAAAATTGGCTTTTTGGACAACTGAAGATTGAGTAATTTTTATAGGACCCCAGTGGTGCATGGGCAGGAACAGGGAGGAAGAACCTTAAGAACTACTAACCTCTAATCCCAAGGATAGTACAGTGGATATAGCTTTTGTTTGCATGCAGCTGACCTGTGTTTGATCCCAGCATCCCATATGGTGCCCTGAGCACCACCCAGATGTAATTCCTGAGCACAAAGCCAAGAGTAATTCCAGAACCTTGCTGTGTGGGTGACCCAAAAACTGAAAATAATAAATATAAAAAGAACTGTTAACCTGAGGTCAGCTCAACATCAGAAATGTGCCTTGTCAAACTGGTACCCCTCAGTTGGCACCCAGCACCTGATATGGCTCCATATTTTATTAAACAATATTTAATATTTTTAAAACTTGTGAATCATATGTTTATGTCCTGTTACTCTGTATTAAGGGTAAATAATTGTATATTGTCACAATCATGATAACCTTGCTCTTTCCTAGTTTGTCAGTCAACCAGAAATCTAGCTTGATTACTAATTTACTGGTTACCATTATTAAAACTATCACCTATAAAGCTCAAGCAAACCATAATGACATTAGGCATAAGATAACTTCCTCTCCAAAAACTGCAATTTTAGGATCTGGACCAATAGTACAGCAGTAAGAGCACTTGTCTTGTATGTGGCAGACCAGGTTTAATCCCCAGCACTTAGGAGTGCTTCTGAGGTAGAACCAGAAGTAACCCTTAACATCTCTGGTATGGCCTCAAAACAAGAGAAAGAAAAAAAGAGTCATTTTATCACATCTTCTTTATCACCCCTATACTACCCTAGATTGAACCTCAAAAATAGATTTTACTCATAGGATTCTGTGACTTAAAAGCTATATGAAGCTAATGGCCTAGAAGCTGTCTTCTGAAAACATTTTGTCTCTGAATTCTTGTCCAATTCCAAGACTGGAATTGGCAGAGAGATGACAAATGACAGTTGACCCCAGTGAAACAGAGGTTGGCTAATCCTGACAATAGTTAAATTTAATAGTGACCATTAAACGGAAGATATTAAGGATTGGGTATAAAATAACAAGTAGAAATTCTACTTGATCCACTATAGCACTAAGCATTAAGGTAGAAAACGGTTTAACATGCGAAACTGAAAGTAGACTCAAAGGTTTATGCTAACTGAGGGTATGAACATATCCCCAGAATCTCAAGGTTCAAGGTAGCATTTACAAAGTAGAACAACAATTGAAAATCACCTAAGTCTTAGTAAAAGGACCCATAGGAAAATGGTGACTTCCATCATAGAGTCACTGTTTGCTCTCAAAAAGAAACAGAGATTTAAAATGATCATAACAGGCTGTTTTTTCCTGATTGGAGAAGCCTATATATCTCTTGTGAAATTGATACATAGCCTGGTTCACGTGGCCACTTGCGGCCGTGCGAGTTATCAATAAATGCTGGAGTTTAGAGGCTAAGCTAGAAGAGTATGCCACCCTGACCAACTGTAGAGCCCTGGCCCAGTACCCTGATGTCGTAATTTGATATGTGTGCCAAATACCAGTAACAATTATAGACCTCATTCCCATGATCTGATGAATGGTTTGGGGAGGCTCTCTATGTTCCTGGAGCAAGCTAGGTGCCCTTGGGCTCTACTAACATGAGATAGGACATATACTGGTGCCCATATGAGCAATCGACTGATGAACGGGAAGACAGTGATACAGTGATGTATCTTGGACACATCTCTCATTTCTCCTCCACCCCGCATATATAAGAAATCCCCATATTTCTTACAAAAAACTTCTTACTTCACTAAAAAAATAAATAAATAAAATCATCATAATAAATTTTTTTCTTGAAGGATTATTATTAGGACCTAAAAGAGAATATATAAAGAAATCCACTCAAGAACAATTTAAAAGTGGTACTTCTAAATTTTAATTATTACTAACATGAGACACATATTTTCTAAAGTAGCATGACAGTAAGCATTCAGATTGGCTCTTACAGTCCAACGATATGTGGGTTTAACATGCTTATTTTCTCTTTTGCTAGTTAGTTTTGCCATCTGTGGAACCATTTCAAAAAACAACAAACTTTGGAAAACAAGCCATTCATAAACAAGAATTGCCCACATATGATGTTATGATTGAAAGTCTTCGACTCTATTAAGGACCAAAAGAGCAGAAACTTGGAAGGAATGCTCCCTATTGATTTTTTTTTCAAAATCTAGACCCATTAACTTGCCTATTAGTCATCAAGTAAATAAATCTCATACTCATTTTATCTCTTCCAGGCTTCACCATAACTGCATCAGAGAAAAAAATGGTACCATAATTGAAAAAAATTAAAATCCAGCAGTATTTCTCAAAGTGAGTGTTAGGGTTCGTCAAGAAGTCCCAGACCCACAAATAACAGCATTACCTACAAACAAATTAGAAACTTCTTATAAAATTCCTGAACTTGAAGCAAAGACTCTCTATTACGATTGGAATTTTAGGCTGAGACCAGATATGTCTGTGTTTTATGGATCCTGTTTTAGAAGATTCTAAAGTTATTTCAAAGTTTGAGAGCAATTTACCTTTGAATGTAATAAAAGTAGGAGCATCAAAAGCAGTGGTTTTATTTGTAGATTTTTTAGTTATCTTAATTATTTAGTATATTTTATTTTACAATTTCGATAATAATCTATGATTAAAACACAACCACCCAAACACACGACCAATACAATGCAGCTATTTAATTTGTATTTATAGTTTTAGTATTTAAGAATATCCACGTAGCTACTACGGCAGAGCCTGCAAGCTACCCGTGTTGTATTTGGTACTTCAAATACCAGTAACAATACGACCTCATTCCGGAATGGTTTGAGGCTCTTTTTATTTCCAGAGCAAGCCGATATCTTTTGGGCTCTGCTAGCATGAGACAGGACATATGGAGATATTCACTGGGGCCCTTTCGAGCAAATCGATGATGAACTGGAGACAGTACGATACAGTGATCCACACTTCCATCCTTAGTCTGAATAAATGAATGAATGTCTTAATTAATTTCCTGTAAGCTTGAGCAATTCAAACCACTCCTGAAACTTATCGGTGCACTTTATTTTTTTACTAAGAGCTTCAATCAGGGTGGGAAACATCTACAATTAGTCTTGGTGATATGAAATGTAAGAATTAAGCCAGGTACACACTTTTAACAATATCCCATCTTGACTACTCTTAATATATCTTAATAACTTATCTCATTAATATCTGAATATTTTAAGTCTAGTGATTATTGTTTGATATGATGGGATTGTAAAATTTGCAATATACTTTAATAATGCGGATAATAAAATTTAATATCTTTAGGGTAAGAACAAAGTAGATTTTCAGAGCCAAAGGAGATAGGAATACTCCACATCATTACTAGAATAGAAATCTTACCTATTTTGATTTGAGGTGAGAGGTCAGTTTTCCCAGCAAAAACGGAGCGACTCCCCATTAATGCTTGTCTGAGAGAATCAGATGATTCTGCTCAAGACAGGGTCATGCTCAGAGTAGGTCCAGGTCAAGGATTGAACTTTAGGGTTCAAGGCCGAAATTACATGCAATTCAGTTCTTTAAGTTATCTCCACAGCCCCTCCTCTCCACAGAGATTTTAACAAAGTCAACTATGCAAGAACCAAATAGCCTACTCTAAAATCATCCTAAGAATCAGTCAACCAAGTCCTTCCTTTTAAAAAGTACCATATTTTCCATATCTTACACCAAAATGTTGAGATTTTTTTCACATAGAATACCAATATATATTTTGAAGCTTATGTTTGGCATGTGGGGGATTAAGAATCCATTAGAACCCAGAGTTCCCTCTTAACTCAGAATTCGCCAACCTGTAATTCCATTATACTTCTGGACCACTGGAAACTGGTATACAGAGACTTCCTTAATGAGGGAAGTGTGCTGAAGTTTTTGCCCAATGACTTAGATATTTCCCGGTGGTTCTTCATAAAGTTAACAGTATTAAATACAATTTCCCTATGACCAACAATAGTTTATGAAGTTAAGAAACATAGGCTTAACATTGTGAATACTTCCCAGATTGCTGATTGTCCAGTATTTCTCCTCTTCTATCTTTGAGGTCTTCCTTATCCTTCTCTGCACTGTTTTTCGCGAGCTTGGACTTTTCATTTGGTTGCCTGAGGCTCACGGACTTGTCACTTGGCGTTAAACTCGAGAGTTTTTGAAGACAGGCATCTTTTTGGCTGTCTTTCTCTCTCTCAGCATTCTTGCACAATCATGGAGGTGCTGAACAGAGGGTTGCATTCTTTCATCCTTGTCGTCAATGATGGGTATCTTCCCATGTTGCCACCAATGGTGCCAAAGAGTTCCTAGTTGTTATTCGATTTCTGGGAGTTCTCATTTTATAGAAGCGTTGCAGCACTTTTCTCCCCCATTTGCACCAAGTATAATTTTGGTCAAAGGAGACACGTGGTCTGATCCTGTTTGGAATTTTGGGATGACAACACAGCTTGGATATCAGTCAGGGCTTAAAACTGTCGTTCAAAATCATTTTTCATTTCACAGTGGGACCGTCCACTAGGGGAGATTCCTCAATGTCTAACATTTCACTTCAGCCTTCTGGAACTGGGAGTTCCCATGAATGGTCTTGGTGGACATGATGAACTTCAGATAGTCTCTCACCCTGTTCGTTCCATTCTGGGCCATGTGTCCCAATGGGAGTTCTTTGGCCAATCTTCCTCTGTCCTATCTTGGCATTAAAATTACCGACTATGATCTTGTAGAAGGTGTGATCTTTTTATAGAACTCCTCGAGTTCCATGTAGAATTTCTCAATTTCATCTTCCTTGTATGTTGATGTTGGTGTGAACAACAAAGATAGAAATTGCAGGCAGTGGAGGCTTATCTCTTCAAGCGATAATCATGTGATCCAGTTTGCAACACCCGCCTTCTTTTTTGGCAACTACAAGACCAAGATGACTGCCCTCCGAGCGTCCCATAGATCTATGACATCTTCCAGAATAGGTATTGGAGGAAGATTATCCATGACTCTCTCAGATCTTTTGATAACCACACGTTCACCTGCCCACATACCAAATTCCACAGGTTGGATTTGTCAAAATCCCAATGTCTCCCTTCTGAAATTCGACATGCCATTTTGTCAGTAAAGAAGGGAACAGCATCAGACCCAAAGTCAAACCTGAACACACCCTGAAGAATCTGCCATCAGTACTCATCAACACTACTAAGGCTTCTCCTTCATGGTACCTGTCTGAATCAAGGTGTTCTCCCAATGGAAAAACCAGCAGGACAGTTCTACTGTTCCAGAGAGGGGAGATTTCACTTGACATTGTGAACTCATCGCCCATCTGCCTGTTTGGCTCAGCCTACAAAAAGCTGTTCACTTTCGAGTCATCCTGAACGGGATTGGCAGAACATTAGATGAAGAACAACCATGCAATCAAGCTGGCTTCTGAAATGGAGTCATCACAAACTTTGTCGATGCCATATCAGCACAGTAACCAAGCTCCTTTGAGGTTTTTAGGGAGGTTCATGATGCTAGCTCTGTCTTCCCGAGCAACCAGATGCCCTTGGGCCTCTACTATGAGACAGGACATGGAGATATTTCTGGGTGCCCACTTCGAGGCAAATCTATGATGAGACGGGAAGACAGTGGAGCAATGATAGTGACAGGAGTTCAAGATGCCGCTCCTGTCTCACGTTCATTGATTTAAAGAAAGTCTTTGATTCTGGGTAAACTAGAAGCTGGTCATTAAAGCCTAGCCAAACAGGGCATTCAAGCCCAACACATCAAGATCCTTCGTGAGTTGTATTGCGGATTCACCACAAGGATCTCACCATTCTACAAGGAAGTGATCATTGATGTCAAAAAGAGGGGTTCATCAGGGGATAATACCATTTCAGCAAAACTCTTCAGTGCCATCCTCGAGGAATCATGCGACAATTAGAATGGGGAAGGGAATGAAGATAGATGGTGGCAACTACACGACTTCTGCCGCTGACGACATCATTCTAATAACACCAAACATTAGCCAAGCGGCACAAATGCTGGCTGACTTTGACGGGAATGTGGAAGATAGGTCTACAGGCTCGAATCTCAACCGAAATTATGTTTAGAAAAATGAACTGGTTCAGAGGCCTGAATTCACTCTCATTGGAACGAAACGTACTGAATGCAGCAGTTCCATGTGTGCCTGGGTTGAGAAGTCAACATGATGAATGACCTAAAACCTGAGCTGGGGGAAAGAAAAGAGTGGCATGGAAGCTTTCAAAGGACATCAAAGAAATAGCGAAGGGGAAAACCACCACGAAGCTCTGGACACATCTCTTCGACTCCACCATTCTCCTGCATTAACAGCACCTAGAGACCCTGGGGCCTAAAAGCAGGATGAGAACACTATTCGGGTTTCCCAAGAGAGGAATCGAGAAGAGTTAGCCTTTTGTAATATCGCACCTCTACTCAAGTGAGAGGAATCTGCGAGTTCTGACCTCAGGTTCCACTTCCAGGGTTAGGGATACTGGTCTGTTTTGCCAAGGAATCGAAAATCAGATGGGCTGGACGTAGCGTGTTTGGGGGAACCGCTGGACTTGAGCGTTACCGAATGGATCCCCCTGGGATGTCAAGAAAAGATCAAATGACTTCCACCTACAGGTGGTCAGACTTCTTCGTCAAGACCCTGAGCGAAGGGTTTAGGGGGAGCTCTTGGTATTCCTGAAGCAACCAAATACCATTGGGCTATACTGACACTTGAGTAGGGTCAAAGGCTGGAATGTCGTGACCACTGCTTTTTTCCCTTTCGAGAGAAGTAGATGAACAGCAGGAATAAGCAAGTGATCAAGTGATCAAAAAAAAACATAAATAGGGGACTGGAGCAATGGCACAGGGTGGTGTGTTTGCACGAAAGAGCAGCTTCCGGATTTGATGTATCCCTGGCAACCTACATGGTCCGCTGGATCACGCACCAGAATCATCCAGCACATTCAGAGTCAAGAGTAAGCCCACGAGGCACCTTCAGGCATGACCACAAAAACAATATATGTGTGTGTATTGTGTGCATGAGTGTGTTTCATACATATACATATCTTGTGTAATATATATGGAGTCTAAGAGCAGTAATATATTAACAGTTTGCACCACAATCTTTAGAAAACTAACTAAGGGACAGTATAGGGATCTTCCAACTAAGTTTTCTGGCATCTCTCAGTCCTCTAGCGCATCTACAGGAGGAGCCAACCACTTACCCTTCACTATATATCTTATAGAGATAGAGCAGATGAACCCCCACCACTTTCTCTTCATTTAACTTTTGAGTTGAATTTCACCCGGCACTTCACTAACTCCCAAATTTAAAATGTTACTTTGGCGGCCACTTCTTGATTAATAGAGGTTCAGTTTGCTTCCCAAATGAAAACTGAAAACCACAGGATACCCTTTTCTGCTTCAGGAGCTCTACTGATAGAAAAATGAAGATCTGGATTCAACATGCCAAATCTTAGAAATGTGGTAAAGAGAGGAAATTAGCTGCTAAATTCAAGAATGTTGTATATTATGATCAATAACCAAGGTATAAAACTGCCATATCTACATATTTCTTTAGAACCGCTTTATAATAGCATTTTATAATTTATAGTGGGACCCTACGGTAGTGATGCAGATATGGTGTATTCATGTTTGAATTTGCATTGACTGCACTCAGCTTTTAGCCATGTGCCTAGCAACACACTTTAATAATTAATATTTTGCAATAATTAAAACTGGCCTGTTGTGCCTTCATCTAGCATTGATTCAATTTTAGAGCTTTTAACATGTGGCTCAAATATTTTTCCCAGAATGCTAAGTGCCCCATACAGTTTTTCGTTTGAGCCTGTTTTCACATTTATAACCTAACACAATAGTAATATTTTCCTAC
>JAJIBD010033273.1:0-61636 GCA_021461705.1 Cryptotis parvus | reverse complement strand
GGCGGGCGCCTGGGATCCTGATAGAGCCCAGGTCTCGGGCTTAGAAGGTGGAACTACAACCCCAGAGTCAGCGGAAGGCGGAAGTAAACGGTCATTTTGAACTCTCACCGGCCTGACTCCACCTCACGTAACCTCCCTAGGGTGTACGGCTGCGCCCAGGGCGAGAGGCGGCCCGCTAACGGCACGGCTTATTAATAGAAAAACTTCAGAAATTCAACACAAGGGAGGAGTAATACCCTCAAGAAAAAAAGAAACAGTACACTAGGGAATCATCCCTGAACACCACAACACCATGGGGAAAAACAGAGATCCCCAGCTCAGAAGAACAGATGAAGGAATCGACCCTGAAGACTCAAAAAAAGTATACAGATGTGTCAATGATCTCTGACAATGAAATTAGAGAGAAGTGGGTAGGATGTTTAAGGAGCTCCAAGAAAAAATGGAGCAGATGTCCAATAAAATACAGGAGGGAACATAAGCGAAGCAGTTGAAAGGGCAGTCAACAAACTACGGGGGGAATAGGAGGCAGAAATGAGAACCATGCAAATAGAAATATCTCCAACTTAAAAACTCAGTAGATGAAATGAAAAAACTACAATAGGGGCTCTCAACGGTAGGATGACAGCAGCAGAAGAGAGAATCAGTGAGACTGAGGATGAGCTGCAGAAAGCACTCAGAGAACTACATAAGATGGAAAAAAGACCGGAAAATGGATCAGCAACGGAACAGAGAACAATGGGATGAAGCCAGGCGGAACAACATAAGAATCGTCGGAGTCCCAGAGGGGACAGGAAAGTACCCAAGGAATTTAAAACAGTTAAAAACATCCTGGCTGAAAAAGTTCCCGAGTTAAAGGAGAAGGCATCAGATCAGAAGCCCGACGCATACCAGCAAGAAGAGACCCCAATAGAAAGACCCCAAGACACATCCTAGTCAAAGTAATGGATGCCATAGACAGAGACATAATTCTTCAGGCAGCAAGATCAAGAAGGAAATTGTATACAAGGGCATCCATTCGACTTTCAGCAGACTTCTCAGAGGCACCCTCAAAGCCGAGGGCAGTGGTGGGATATAGTAAAAAAACTTAATGAAATAGATGCCTCAGCAAGGATTTTTATCCAGCTAAACTCTCACTCAGATTTGAAGGACAGATATACAACTTCTTGGATAAACAACAGCTTAGGAACTTTGTAAAATCAAAACCAACCTTAAAAGGACTGAAAGATCTACTATAAGAGGAGGACATAACCCAAAAGAACAACCAACCTATACAGAAAGATGGCACAAAATCCCATGACAATAATCTCTCTCAATGTCAATGGTCTAAATGCACCAGTTAAGAGACACAGAGTGGCAAAATGGATCAAAAAATTGAATCCGACATTCTGCTGCCTTCAAGAAACACACCTGAACAATCAGAGCAAAGACAGGCTCAAAATAAAAGGCTGGAAAACAATCCTTCACTCAAACAACCCATCCAAAAGGAGGCTGGGGTAGCCATACTGGTATCTGACAACATAGACTTCAGGCTGAAGAAGGTCAGAAGGGACAGTGAAGGTCACTTCTTAATAGTCAAGGGATGCATATATCAGGAAGAAATCAACGCTATTAAACATATATGCACCCAATGAGGGGCCAGCAAAATACCTAAAACAACTACTAATAGACTTCAAGAAGACATTGACAGCAACAAATTGTAGTTGGAGACTTCAACACTGCTCTATCAACCCTGGATAGATCAACAAGATTGAAACTTACCAAGGAAATACTGGCCCTAAAAGAAGAGATGGAAGAAAGAGGGCTGGTAGACATATACAGGGCATTTCATCCCCAAAAAGCTGAATACACTTTCTTCTCCAGTGCACATGGAACATACTCCAAAATAGATCACATGCTGAGCCATAATTCATACCTCCATAAAATCAAGAAGATAGAAATTGTGCCAACTATTTTTTCAGACCATGATGCACTGAAAATAGAAGTTAATTGTACACAAAAACGGAGACCAATACCAAGTACCTGGAAACTAAACAGCTCACTGCTGAACAACCAGCAAGTCATAAAAAGAAATCAAAGGGAAATCCAAAGATTCCTGGAAACAAATGAGACTGAAGACACGAATTACCAGAACTTGTGGGATACAGCGAAAGCAGTGTTAAGAGGCAAGTTCATAGCTCTTCAAGCATTCATCAGAAAAGAAGAAAAGGGCCATCATAAACAGTCTGACTTCACAACTTAAGATCTTAGAGATGATCAACAAAAAGGAGCCAACCCAAGCAGAAAGAAAGAAATAATAAAACTTAGAGCAGAAATCAATGAGATGGAATGTCAAAAAACAATCAGAAGATCAACCGAAACCAAAAAGCTGGTTCTTTGAAAAAAAATAAACAAGATTGACAAACCACTTGCAAGACTTGTAAGAAAAGGAAAAGAGGAACCCAAATAAATAGAATCAGAAATGAAAGCAGGGGACATCACAACAGAAACCACAGAAATTCAAAAGATCATCAGAGATTACTATGAGAGCCTGTACATGAGAAAACAAGAGAACCTAGAAGAAATGGACAAATTCCTGAATTCCTATAGCTTCCCAAGTCTGCAACAAGAAGATTTGGAATACCTCAACAAACCTATCTCCATCGAGGAGATAGAATCGGTAATCAAAAGTCTCCCCCAAACACAAAAGCCCAGGTCCAGATGGATTCACCAGTGAATTCTACAAAACCTTTAAAAGAGGACCTACTCCCAATTCTTTTTAAGCTCTTCCAGCAAATTGAAGAAACAGAAACACTCCCAAATAGCTTTTACGAGGCACATATCACCCCTGATACCCAAAGCAGACAAAGATGTCACAAAAAAGGAAAACTACAGACCAATCTCCCTGATGAATACAGATGCTAAGATCTTCAACAAAATACTAGCAAATGGAATCCAAAGAGTCATCAAAAAGATTGTACACCATGACCAAGTGGGATTCATCCCGGGAATGCAAGGATGGTTCAACATCCCGCAAGTCAATCAACATAATACATCATATCAACAAAAAGAAAAATAAAAACCATATGATCATATCAATAGATGCAGAGAAGGCATTTGACAAGATTCAACACCCGTTCATGATAAAAGCTCTCCGTAAAATGGGGATTGGAGGAACCTTCCTCAAGATAATCCAGGCCATCTACTACAAGCCCACAGCGAGCATCATTCTCAATGGGGAAAAACTGAAAGCCTTCCCCTTAAGATCAGGGACAAGACAAGGCTGCCAGCTCTCACCACTTCTATTCAATATAGTACTGGAAGTACTTGCCATAGCAATCAGGGAAGAAAAAGACATTAAGGGCATCCAGATAGGAAGGGAAGAAGCCAAGTTATCACTATTTGCAGATGACATGATATTATACCTGGAAAACCGAAAACTCTCTACCAAGAGGCTCCTAGAAATAATACATTCCTATAGTAGAGTAGCAGGGTACAAAATCAATACCCAAAAAGTCAATGGCCTTCCTATATGCAAACAGCGAAAGAGAAGAAAGGGACATTAAAGAAACTATCCCATTCACAACTGCGCCCCAGAAAATCAAATACCTAGGAATCAGTTTGACAAAGAATGTAAAGGATCTCTACAAAGAAAACTACAAAACGTTACTTCAGGAAATAAAAGAGGACCTGAGGAAATGGAGACACATTCCCTGCTCATGGATTGGAAGGATTAACATTATCAAAATGGTAATACTCCCTAGAGCTTTATACAGATTCAATGCGGTCCCTATAAAGATACCCATGATGTTCTTCAAAGAAATTGAACAAACACTCCTGAAATTTGTATGGAATAATAAAACCCCACGAATAGCTAAAGCAATCCTTGGGAAAAATAAGATGGGAGGTATCACTTTCCCCCAACCTCAAGCTCTACTACAGAGCAGTTGTAATTAAGACAGTGTGGTATTGGTGTAGAGACAGACCCGTAGACCTATGGAATAGAACTGAGTATCCTGAAAGCACTTCTCAAATATACAACCACTTAATCTTCGATAAAGGAGCAAAAAATATGAGTGGAGCAAAGAAAGCCTCTTCAACAAATGGTGCTGGGAAAACTGGGCAGCTACGTGTAAAAAAATGAACTTAGACCTCCTTCTAACGCCATGCACAAAAGTCAGATCAAAATGGATTCTAGATCTCAACATCAGACATGAATCTATAAGGTACATCGAAGAAAATATAGGAGAAAGCGCTCTACGACATCGAAATGAAAAGTATCTTTAAAAGCGACACACCACTGACCAAGCAAATGGAAGCAAAGATAAACAAATGGGATTATATAAAACTAAAAGCTTCTGCACCTCAAAAGAAATGGTGACCAAGATACAAAGACAATCCACAGAGTGGGAAAGGATATTCACCCAATACCCATCTGACAAGGGGCTAATATCCAGGATATATCAGGCACTGGTAGCACTCCACAAGAAAAAAATGAGCCAACCCCATCAAAAAATGGGGGAGAAGAAATGAACAGAAGCTTCCCAAAAGAAGAAATTCGAATGGCCCAAAGGCATATGAAAAAGTGCTCTTCATCTTTTATCATCAGGGAGATGCAAATCAAAACAACAATGAGGTACCATCTCACACCACAGAGACTGACACACATCCAAAAACAACAAGAGCAACCGGTGCTGGCGTGGATGTGGGGAAAAAGGGACTCTCATCCACTGTTGGTGGGAGTGCCGGCTGGTCCAGCCCTTTTGGAAAACAATATGGGCATTCCTCCGAAAACTAGACATTGAGCTCCCATTTGATCCAGCAATAGTACTCCTGGGAATATACCCGAGAGACCGAAAAACACATAGCAGAAACACTATCTGTACTTCTTTATTCATCTCTGCGCTATTCATTATAGCTAGAATCTGGAAACAACCTAAATGCCCAGAACAGAGGACTGGCTAAAGAAACTGTGGTTCATCTACACTATGGAATACTATGCGGCTGTCAGAAAAGATGAAATTATGAAATTTACCTGCAAATGGATGGACATGGAGACTATCATGCTGAGTGAAATTAGTCAGAAGGAAAAGGACAGATATAGTATGACTGCATTCATTAATAGGATATAAATAGATACCAGTGTTTTACTAAATATGGGAAATGGTAATGGCAGATTAAAACTCACCACTGAATATACACAAAGAGACTTAAGTGATAAACTCTACATATCTGCAGGGCTAGCCACAATGTGTAAAATAAGAGGGAGAGAGATGCAGAAACAGAGAGAGAGAGAGAGAGAGAGAGAGAAACTGGGGTACCTGCTATTAAGGCGGCCTGGGGGGGGGCGGGAGGGGAGGGGTACATTGGTGGTGGAAATGGGGCACTGGTGGAGGGATGGGTGCTGGAATACTGTATTACCAAGAACCAATTATGAACACCTTTGTAATTGTATGTTTCACGGTGGTATAATAAAAAAAAATAAAAAATAAAGAAACTGTGTTTCATCTACACTATGGAATACTATGCAGCTGTCAGAAAAGATGAAATTATGAAATTTACCTGCAAATGGATGGACATGGAGTCTATCATGCTGAGTGTAATTAGTCAGAAGGAAAAGGACAGATATAGAATGACTGCATTCATTAATAGGATATAAATAGATACCAGTGTTTTACTAAATATGGGAAATGGTAATGGCAGATTAAAACTCACCATTGAATATACACAAAGAGACTTAAGCGATAAACTCTAAATACTGTTTTTACATCTATTCCTACTCTTTTGGGTCCCCTAATTTTTTATTTTAAAATATGGTCTTTATTACCATGCTTAATAGAGACAATTTGGATAGTCACATTTTACAGAATAAAATTGTGACCTAGGCAATTATTGACTTTCTTAACCTTATACCAATTATTGACCTAAGTATCATCAAATTAACCAATTTAAACTAATCTATTCAAGAACTTCTACAAAATTATAGTCTCCTCTTAAGAGTTTGATGCTATAGTAATAGGAACTTCTTAGGCTCACTCCTGGTTTTAAGATTTTTATACCTTAAAAAATAATCAAACGAATTTAATGGCTTTGGCTTTATGTCATTGACAACTATTTCTACTGATGCATTTACTATGTGGCAAGCACCATCATAGGTACTAAAGAAATAGAAATGAAAAAAAATCTGCTCATGAGAACTGAGACTGTAGTAGATAAAATAGGCATAATTAAAAATCATGAAGTAGCAAAAACTACGAAATACCTTGGATTTTTATAATTTTATTATATGTTGCTGTGAGATAGACGATTACAAAGCTTCATGATTGGGTTTAAATCATACAGTGTTCAGCACCCATCCCTCCACCAGTGCACATTTCCCAACAACAATGTCTCCTGTTTCCCTCCCCCATCCCAACCTGCCTCTATGGTAGGCACTTTTCTTCTCTCTCTCTTCTTTTGCACATTGAAAACTACTTGGAATCTAAGGCTTAAAAAGCTTGGTTGAACAGTTTCATTTTATAGAATATGAGTTTGTGGTATATATTCGCAAGTGAGGAGATTCCAATTGCTGTCATTCCACCCAAAATGTAAAATAAATAAGTGAAATTAAGTTAGCCAGGAGAATGGATCAACTTGTGCCATAGTCACAAATGAGCAATTAATCTAGCAGAGAATTCGCAACTGTAAATTACTACTCTACCAAATGACAAAAAGCTCACAGAAGAATATATAAAATACATATATATACATATATATACATATATATATATATATATATAAAACAGTGTTTAAAAATAAGTAAACTCTAGCTTTGCAGAGTCAATGAGGTCTATCCAAGGTAATTTTATTGCCAATTGAAAAGCAAGAAAACTCTAAAAATTATTAACCTATGGAGAAATACACGTGTATTTAAGTTTTATTTTCTTCTTGGTGTCATATGTCTGCACTGCAATTTATATTTTCAATGTGATTCCATTTTGAATGATGAAAAGAAGGCTCAAAAATGACATTTTTATCATTAATCCAAACACACATGAAACATCCCCCAAACACTTGACCATGAGTTCCAAACTCTCTTCAATAAAAACAATACAGGAATGATTTGATGACAACCACAGCTGAGGTTATGTTGAACTCCTAGGTTTGTTTCATTTGAGTTTAATTATTTCTAATGAAATCTCTCCCTCTGTTTGGCCCTAACTAAGGTGTAGGGTCTCTTGAGCTGTGTCGGCAGGTCTCAACTTGTAAGCACAAGTGGCCTCTTTAACCCACAGGCATGCTGCCTTACACCTGGTACAGGCAGACAGAGAGAGATTAGGGCCCGTGGGGATAACTCGGTTGTGTCTGTCAACATCAGTCAATGCCAAGCTGTGGGGACAATTGTCAAAAAATGTAGGATCAGGTCCTGTTCATGAATTAGCATTTCCTCTCATTCAATCATGTTACCAAGTACCTACCACATACAAGGCACTCAACCAGGTGTTTGGGGTAATTGAAAGGAAGAGACCCAGTTCCCGCTTTGAAGAATTATTCCTGATTTATATGTCAGAGCTGTGGGTCTCAAACTTTAGCCGATACCAGAATCACTTTGAGGATTTTTTAAAATTTATAGCCCAGCGGGTAGGGCGTTTGCCTTGTATGCGGCTGGCCCATGCCGGCCGGATTCGATCCCTGGCATCCCATACAGTCCCTGAGCACCGCCAGGAGTGACTCCTGAGTGTAGAGCCAGGAGAAACCCCTGAGCATTGCTGGGTGTGACCCAAAAAGAAAAAAAAATACAGTTTCCTGGGACTCCCCATCAATGTTTCTATTGCAATAAATCCGGTTTAGGGCTTGAGAATTTGTATTACATATTCTCCAGTGAAGATCAAGCTTTGGGTCTTCATCATGAGAACCACTTGTAAAACGTTGCTTTGGGATACAGGAAAGTGCTCAAATAGTCATTATAAAGTTAACCTGAAAAGATTTTCCTTCCATTTGTCTAGTAAATATAATATTAGAGTAACTATAATATAATTGACATTATCAATAATAACAACAGCAATTTCTTTTCCTTTCTTTCTTTCTTTCTTTCTTTCTTTCTTTCTTTCTTTCTTTCTTTCTTTCTTTCTTTCTTTTCTTTTCGTTCGTTCGTTCGTTCGTTCTTTCTTTCTTTCTCTTTCTTGCTTTCTTGCTTGCTTGCTTGCTTGCTTGCTTCCCTTGCTTGCTTCCTTGCTTCCTTGCTTGCTTACTTGCTTGCTTGCTTGCTTGTTTGCTTTCTTTCTCTCACCTTTTTTTGGTCAACAGTGTTCAGGGTTACTTCAGGCTCCTCTGCACCCAAGAATTACTCCTGATGCTGCTTAGGGGACCATATGGGATGCCTAGTATCGAACCCAGGTTGGATGCATGCAGGGCAAATGCCCTGTCCACTATACTATGGTTCCAGCCCCAAATAGCAGGTTTTTCTAAAAATGATTATTCTATGCCACAGAGGCTAACTACTTTCTATGCAATGCTTGATTGGATTCCCACAAACACTTTAGTTACATTGCTATAATCACTTTTATTTTATTGTCATAGGGCAAGATTTTTTATCTAAAACTTAATATTTGAACCTGGGAAATATATTTTTCTTTGAGATCACAGTCTGCTGTGATCAGGATTGACTCCTGACTCTGCTCAGGGACCCGTTGGTACTTGGGGACCACATGTAGTGCTGGGAATTGAACTTGAATTGGCTGCGTGCAAGCAAAGTTTCACTGCTGTACTAATGCTTCAGCCCTCCAGATAATTCAGTTTTGGAAGTGCCCTGCCCTGTGCATTGTAGGATATATTTCAGAAAGCCTGGTTTATATACAGTAGATGCCAGCACCTCCCTCTGGAAGACAACAAAAGAAGTCTTCATACATTCTCACCTGTCACTGCCTCTGGTTAAGAACTACTTGTCCCAGACACACAGCAACACAGTGTAGGAACTGCCTAACCATTTAGTATGCTCATCCAACAGTAGGTCATAGCTATTTTATGTTATTTCAGAAGCATAGGCTCTTAAAGCTATAAAGAAAGAGGTTATCTAAATGAATTAACTCCCTTTCTGATAAGGTCCATGATCCATGAGGTATTAAGGGCTCAGATAGGAACCACAAGCAATTCAAATCAATACTGACTTTAACAATACTCAAGTGTTTCCTAATTTTTTTACTGCCCCATTTATTTTCAAGAAATATTGCCAGCCCATGTGCACTCATGACAAGTGTGGTTTACTCTCTGCCAGCAAACACTCAAAAAGCAAATGGCCTGGCTCCTTCTCATTGCATGCCACAGAATGGATGAGAAAACGTATTGGAATCCCTGGGGAAAGTTTTGTAAAAGGGCAGGTCCAAACAGAGCAAACTGGTGGAAGGGGAAGACACTCATGTAAAGCTCCCTGGCTTTGCCTTTCAAAAAGACAGCTCTGTCTGGGAAAACACAAAGTTTGCCCAATATGGAGAAGTCTGGTAGTCACATGCAATTACAAACCTATAAATGTTAGCTAGTTGAATCATTCACCCAAGTAGTTTTTCTTGTCCAGAACACAAATTGCAATAATTGGATAAAGACATCTGCACTATTTGAACTTGTCATGTTAAATATCTATATTTTGTAACTCATCTTGATAGCTAATTTTCATGGAAATATGTGTTAATTGAGAAAAAAGGAGACATCTTTAAGATGGTTATCATAAGATAATCATACCCTAGGGCATTGTGAGGCAGGAGGTGCAGCTCTAGATCTGTGATTCTCCAAGGATATGATTATCACATGAGAGCTGCCACACCTCCTAGATGTACCTCTGCACTGCTTTCAATCTGACTCGTGTGTGTGTGTGTGTGTGTGTGTGTGTGTGTGAGGGAAGGGGATGTGGTGGTATTGAGTCCCTCAGCTTCTCACAGCATCACATACCTCTCTTCCCAGGAAGTAATAGCCTTCTCACAAAGAATACCTTAGATAATTGGCAGTCAAGAGAATTGTGCCTTTAGAACAAGATGATCATGGGGGCAGTCCCACTTCTGTTGGGGAAATAATAGGCCATTGAGATTAAGATTCTGTTTTAGTGACCATCATTCTCAGATCCTTAAGGCACACTCTTACCTTGTGGGCTTTAATTCTCCCTTAATTTTTACAGATCATTTTATTGCCACCCTCCACTTATATAATCCATCCCCCTTTTCTGGGCTTATTTGAACTTAAATTGGATTGAATTGAATTGAATTTACTCCTGGTGCTGCTTAGGGGACCATATGGGATGCCTAGGATTGAACACAGGTTGGCTGCATGCAGGGCAAATGGCCTGTCCACTGTACTATGGTTCCAGCCCCAAATAGCATGTTTTTCTAAAAATGATTATTCTATGAATTGGAGTAGTTTAATTCAGCCATGCTTAGGGCTTATTCCTGACTGTGCTCAGGGATCACTCCTGGCAAGCTCAGGGAACCATATTGGATGTCTAGGACCAAACCTGGGTCTGCCATGTGCAGATGCACTACCCACTGTACAATCTCTCCCCACTATGCTGTCTTACAGCCCTGAGCCTTTTAAAAATGAAAAGCCTGGGGGCCAGAGTGATATCCCAGTGGTAGGGCGTTTGCCTTTGCACGGGCCGGCCTGTGCCGGCCTGGGTTCGATCCCGGCATCCCATATGGTCCCCCGAGCACCGCCAGGAGTAATTCCTGAGTGCAGAGCCAGGAGTAACCCCTGAGAGCCGCTGGGTATGACCCAAAAAGCAAAAGAATTTAAAAAAAATGAAAAGCCTGTTTAATTTTTACCTGGGCATGTATTGCCTGTATGCCTCATCAAGTACCACATTTTATTTCCCCTCTGAATAGTATTGCTTAATGCAGTGCATTCTTCCTGTTATAAGAATAGGATGCAAAAGACAATTTAATGGATTAAATCAAATATATCAATTTGCAATGTTGAAAATGACCTTTATTCAGTTATGACAATTAACTCCTACTATCTTCCAATTTGTACACAAAAGATTCCGGAGGTGTTAGCAGGTTATTTGGTTATATCCCTGACAAGTAGCAACAGATCTGTTCCACTGCCAGTAACACTAGCCTTAGGAGTTCTAAAATTAACATAGAAGCCATGGCAATATATCTTAAAGGTGGTGCTACAGAAGTCAACATGGAATGAAAATGACATTTTCTTTATTTAGGCCTTTCATTTTTTCAAATGAAGAGTTGCTATTATTGTGATGTTTACTTTTGAATACATAAACTGTGAAATAATGGCAAAAACACTTGAAAAGTAGCCAGAAGATAAGAAGAAAAACTCCCTATCAGCTGTATCCCAGACTTAAAAAAAAAAAGATGCTGAAGTGCTTTCAGGCTGTTCTTTAAAACTCCAGTTAGAGAAAGGAAGGAGACTGTCAATCTGCAGTAATGTATAAAGATTTGAGGTGCTGATGCATTTTCCTGCTTTGAGTGCATGAAGTCGTCTTTGTTTCGGGTTTCCTTGGCAACCCTTCTCAAAGTGTGTACAGGAGGAGCAGGTCCTAAATGGAGCCTGGTCTGAAGAGGGCCTTTTTAAAAAAAAAAAGCATCTAAGTTCCCTATTTTTATTCCTTCAGAAGTGCAAGTGTGTGATGAAGGATGTACAAGACAGGAGAACACATTTTTCCAGTCATGGCCACTACCTAGGTGAGAGTGAGATAACAATGGTTTTTGAAAGTTGAAGTTGTTTTCCTGGCTATGAGACAGGTAAGAAGACATGGACTTCCTAGAAAGTTCCTTTTAAAGACCATTTTCATCTCAGAGTTGTCTCAATAATCCTAGTGATGTGGGATCTATTTGCTTGTAGTGATGCCCTATTGCCAAGTGATTTTTTTTTCAAAGGAAATATTCATGATGTCATCTGCAATAACAAAACCTTATTGGAATGGAGAAGAGTTGACTTTATCATTTACAAAAGCAATAAGTTGCTTAATTATTCATTTCCCTGGTCTCCATTTCCTTACCTATTTAGACCATAGTTCCCTGAATTACAGCAGCTATCACCAAAGCTTGTCTAGCACCAGGCTCAATGACCTCTACTCAGAGCTTACCCCATTACTTTTTATTAATGTCCTTTTTACAGTTTTCTTTGTATTCTGTCTTGTAACGCTCCTGCTTTCTTTTCTGTTCTTATTTTCACCTGTTCTTAAGGCAGGTCAAACACTAGCCTTGGTCACCAAACCTAAAGGAGCTTCAAAATTCTTGGTAACCAAGCATGCAAAAAATAATTTAAATATACGTGTATACCTATGTTTATTACAGTGTTGATTATGGAACTAAGATGTGGAAGCACTCCAACTGTCTAAGTCAGATGAGTGGCTATAGGAATTGGGATATAAACACACAATGGAATGCTATTTCAGTTATAAGAGAAGATGAAATCTTGCCTTTTGCTACAACTCAGATGTAGTGATAAGGCATCATGTTAAGTAAAATAAGTAAATGTCAAAAGACAAATAGTAAGTGATCTTACTCATATGCAGTATAGACAATGTAAACAAACCTTTGGACTCTGACAACATCACTAAAGTTACCAAGCAGGGAGGGAGAAGGGTTAAGGGGCAGAATGTAAGTGACAGGAAGATAGTGATGAAGGCTTTGGTGATCAAGGAAGTGCAGTAATTGAGCACAACAAAAGCATAAACATTACCACTATTGCAAACACATTTTCCAAATAATAAAATAAGACATTAAAAAGGGTAAATTTTTTTAAACCTAATAATCCAAAAAAATATATGGTGCACTATTTTTTAATCAAATTTAGATGCAAAAAATCAAAATAAATAAAATCTTAGAATTTTAAATAAAACATATTTTATGCTGAGTTGGCCAAGTCACTATTCACTGGATTGGTTTTACTTTTTCCTTTCACAGCCCATGATGCCATGGTAGAATCCTGAAGTTTGTATCAGTAATCATTTTCCCCACATATGCACTCACGTGTATGCACAGACAAATACACACATGCTCTCCCCTAGCATACTTTTTAATCATAACCTAGTACTTAGTCCTGACTGGGCTTCTCTTATTCTCTCTTCTTTACTATTCCATCTCCTTTTCAGTTGTAAGGCTCAACTCAGATGTCTTCTTCATGAAAGATATTCTTGTCTTTTTTTTCCAATTTACTCTCTACCACTTCAATTTTCTGACAGCATTTCTTCAAACATTGATTTTAATCTCATATCACTCATTGAAATTTGTAAACTCCTCAACTGCAATACTTATGTGTAATCTATCTTTGCTTTTTTCTCACCACTTGAAAAATAGTAGGTGCTTATTTAACAATGAATTGATTACAGCTGTCCAGCTCAATAATATTAACTGAACCTCTCCAAATGTTCCATGCACTAAGCTAGTGCTTGAGATAAATGATGATATAAGTTTCTGATCTGTGGGGATGAGGCCAAGATCTATATTACAATTAAATGGTCCAATTCTGTTTCTGTTTGTGTATGTGTGTGTGTGTTTGTGTGTATGTGTAAAAACAAAGAGAGAGTAGAGAATGTATATAGATAGATATTTCCATCTAAATGAAGAAAACTTCTGGAAAGAACCACCTAATGACATTATCTTTCTTCCTAGTCTGCCTTTGGAGAGTTGATTTTATGCCAGATCTCGAGTTTATTCCAAAGCAGAGGAAATAGAGCCACAGAGAGAATTAACATTCAAGATAATGCTGAAATTGTAAATCAGGAGTGTAATGCATTTCAAATTTTGTTTTAGGCAGAAAGTGGTATGAAAATTGGTTAAAGCTTCTTATTTTGGTATTCCAGTGGCTCCATTGATATAGTTCCCAACTGTTTATTTCTGTTTGGAGCTTCCCTAAAATATAGTGCCAGATACAGACAAGTATACTGTGAACATGAGTGAGGATTTTATAAGTCTTTCTCAAAGAATAAACTATAAAGCTGAATTTTCTTTTGGCGCCACCTTACCCCATATTTCCATCAGAAACCTATGAAATTAGCATAATTTATTGTTGGCCAAACATTCACTCTATGACTTTCCTTGCAATGTCATCCTCAAACATCGTGTCAGCTTCCTTAAAGTTCAGAACCTGCTTCAACTACCTATACATAGAATATGCTGACATTAACACCACTATCCCATCAAAACATGAATCTCCCATTCCCTCTCTACTGGGTTTGAAGAGAATAACAAGATGTGAATTCTCACTTGAGTGAAGAAAAATGTGATAATATATAAGATTCTATCTAACTAGTCTTCTTATTAGGTAGCATAATGCCTTACCCCAGTGACACTGTACAAAAGAGTTTTAGGCATCATTGTGTAATTGTTGAAAATCTCATACTTGGGAGTTGGTAAACAGTTGGAAGACATCTTTAAATGCCTAATAAATCTCACCAGGGAATGTGACCCAACTCTCATCCTCCCTATGAATTTGCCCAGATGAAGTTTCCTAACAATGATCACTGCCATTCTTAATCGTTTTGGAATGAGAAATTGAGAGTGTTCAGGGTTCAGTGCCACTCCCCTTAAGCTTCTTCCTGGTTCCTACCCTGATTCATAATATTTTCTTCTTGCTCTAACTGGTGTCCAGGTACATAGGAAGCATCCTGTGGATCCTCAGTGCTGATGGTTGAGAGTGTGTTTGCTCACTGACCAGGTTTTACACTGCTGGCCTGCTAGATAGACCTTTTATTTATGAGGGTTTTAATGAAAACCATAACTTCAAAGAAGTGGAATTGGGAATAAAACAGCCACTTACTAATATTGTCAGAAACAACTTAACCACTAGTATAATATTTACTTACATACCACTATAATATTTAAATATGATCAATATATTGGGCGGAGCGATAGCCCAGCAGTTAGGGCGTTTGCCTTGCAGCGCGCCGGCCTGTGCCGGCCTGGGTTCGATCCCCGGCATCCCATATGGTCCCCGAGCACCGCCAGGAGTAATTCCTGAGTGCAGAGCCAGGAGAAACCCCTGAGCATTGCCGGGTGTGACCCAAAAAGCAATAAATAAATAAATAAATAAATATTTATTTAAATAAATAAATATTTAAATAGCTGCTACTGGCTCTCCCTGTGACCAGCCGCTCACGAGGCGACCGGGAGAGATGGTGGGTTCTAGCCCTGGCCCACCACCCCAGCAGAGCCTTGCAACAAGCCAGACGACCCCCCACTCCATGAGGGCCTCCATTTCCACATCCGGACTTCTCTCTCGTCAGACCTCCACCCAGCAGACCAGCCTATCAGTGCCCAGCTCGTGCGGCCGCTTGCGGCACGGTTCATCAATAAATCCTGGACTTAGAGATGCCTACAAGAGTATGCTACCTGCACGGCAGAGCCTGGCAAGCTACCCGTCTTGTATTTGATATATATGCCAAATACCAGTAACAATTATAGACCTCATTCGGAATGGATTGAGGCTCTTTATGTTCCTGGAGCAAGCAGATGCCTTGGGCTCTACTAGCATGAGACAGGACATATGGAGATGTTACTGGGGCCCGCTTGAGCAAATCGATGATGAACGGGAAGACAGTGATACAGTGAAACAGTGAAATAAATATGATCAATATAGAGCTGTTATATTGGAAAAGGCCAATATAGGCTTCAAAAAGTAATAACATGGATGTCATAAAATTCTGCATGAGAGGAGTTAATAATGTGCTGTATTCTACAGTCATGGTATTTGTTCAAAATGACATCCTTTTGAGCCATCTAATTTATGGGAAAATATTTCATATCTCTGGTTTCATTTTCTCTTTTAATAGAATGGAGGTCTAGAACTACTGACCTTTCCGTTACATAGAGTGATAGGCTTTATTTCAATGATATGTTCCAGAATTAGAAATTGCTAATTAAACATGAATCTGCTGAAAGACAATAGAAGGGAAGAAAAGTCAAAAATTCCATTTTAGACATTTTAGAGGAACTGAAAAACAAGGCAGCTTGTTAATCACGGACTATCCAGTAATGAGACAGGATTCTGTATTTTTTAAATGTATCATCCATTTGTGCACAGGCTGTTTTGTTGAATATACATTGATTATTCTTCTAAATTTATTCAAGTAGACATGACAGCGGATGCTTCCAAAAGCACCGTGAATATATTTGTCAAGAAATGGGTTAATGTCAAGAAGCCACTGACTCTTTTGAATTCCAGTATCTAAATGCCTATTGTTCCTCTCAGCATAGAATTTTCTAGAAGACAAAACACATACTAAAGCTCTAAAAAAGAAAATATCCATTAAAGATACAAAGAGACTGGGGCTCCACTAATGTAATATGAAAATTCAACTTGCAAGTAAGATGCCAGAGTTGGATTGATTGCTGTGTACAACAGTGACATGAATATAAAGACTCCCTAAGGTTAAATTGGGCTCCTGCATTGAAATTCTAATTAGAAATATGAGTGCCCTAACTCTGTGAAAGTACATGTGTGTTTAATTATTCTCCTTTCCCACCTTATCTCTTCCATTATTTTATACCCTTTTCCCTCCTCCTTTATTGCTGTTCTCAAGCAACCCATGCCCCTCACTTAATCTAAGTGTAGGGCCTTTCTTTAAGTTGGCATTAATTGACAAGCAGTGTTTAATTATTATTTTTCATGTCTGAAAAGAGCTAATATTAACTCTCCATGGGCCTGAAGGCGTCATAGGCCTCCTTATTTCTGGTGGCACTTGCTCTGCGTTCATCAATAGTATTGCTTTAGTCACAGAGACATGCTGCCTATTCGTCTTCACCTTAATGGCATATATACCTATATTTGTGTTAATTGAGGCTGCTGGGAACCACTTGTCTTCTACCATTGCATTTGTAAAATTGGCATTTTGGACAACTGAAGATTAAGTAATTTTTATAGGACCCCAGTGGTGCATGGGCAGGGAACAGGGAGGAAGAACCTTAAGAACTACTAACCTCTAATCCCAAGGATAGTACAGTGGATATAGCTTTTGCTTTGCATGCAGCTGACCTGTGTTTGATCCCCAGCATCCCATATGGTGCCCTGAGCACCACCAGATGTAATTCCTGAGCACAAAGCCAAGAGTAATTCCAGAACCTTGCTGTGTAGGTGACCCAAAAACTGAAAATAATAAATATAAAAAGAACTGTTAACCTGAGGCCAGCTCAACATCAGAAATGTGCCTTGTCAAACTGGTACCCTCAGTTGGCACCCAGCACCTGATATGGCTCCATATTTTATTAAACAATATTTAATATTTTTAAAACTTGTGAATCATATGTTTATGTCCTGTTACTCTGTATTAAGGGTAAATAATTGTATATTGTCACAATCATGATAACCTTGCTCTTTCCTAGTTTGTCAGTCAACCAGAAATCTAGCTTGATTACTAATTTACTGGTTACCATTATTAAAACTATCACCTATTAAAGCTCAAGCAAACCATATTGACATTAGGCATAAGATAACTTCCTCTCCAAAACTGCAATTTTAGGATCTGGACCAATAGTACAGCAGTAAGAGCACTTGTCTTGTATGTGGCAGACCAGGTTTAATCCCCAGCACCTCTAGGAGTGCTTCTGAGTGTAGAACCAGAAGTAACCCCTTAACATCTCTGGGTATGGCCTCAAAACAAGAAAGAAAAAAGAGTCATTTTATCACATCTTCTTTATCACCCTATATCTACTTAGATTGAACCTCAAAAATAGATTTACTCATAGGATTCTGTGACTTAAAAGCTATGGCAAAGAAGCTAATGGCCTAGAAGCTGTCTTCTGAAAACATTTTGTCTGTCAATTCTTGTCCAATTCCAAGACTGGAATTGGCAGAGAGAGATGACAAATGACAGTTGACCCCAGTGAAACAGAGGTTGGCTAACTCACAATAGTTAAATTTAATAGTGACCATTAAAGCGGAAAGATATTAAGGATTGGGTATAAAATAACAAGTAGAAATTCTACTTGATCCACTATAGCACTAAGCATTAAGGTAGAAAACAGGTTTAACATGTGAAAACTGAAAGTAGACTCAAAGGTTTATGCTTACGGGTATGAACATATCCCCAGAATCTCAAGGTTCAAGGTAGCATTTACAAAGTAGAACAACAATTGAAAATCACCTAAGTCTTAGTAAAAGAACCCATAGGAAAATGGTGACTTCATCATAGAGTCACTGCATGCTCTCAAAAGAAACAGAGATTTAAAATGATCATAACAGGCTGTTTTTTTCCTGATTGGAGAAGCCTATATATCTCTTGTAAAATTGATACATAGCCTGGTTCACGTGGCCACTTGCGGCCGCGCAGTTCATCAATAAATGCTGGATTTAGAGGTAAGTAGAAGAGTATGCCACCTGCACGGCAGAGCCTGGCAAGCTACCTGTGTCGTATTTGATATGCCAAATACCAGTAACAATTATAGACCTCATTCCCATGATCTGATGGAATGGTTTGAGGCTCTCTATGTTCCTGGAGCAAGCAGGTGCCCTTGGGCTCTACTAACATGAGACAGGACATATACTGGTGCCCATTCGAGCAAATCGACGATGAACGGGAAGACAGTGATACAGTGATGTATCTCTTGAATACATCTCTCTCATTTCTCCTCCACCCGCATATATAAGAAATCTCCATATTTTTTTTTTTAAAAAAAACTATTTGCTTCACTAAAAAATAAATAAATAAAATCATCATAATAAATTTTTTCTTGAAGGATTATTATTAGAACCTAAAAGAGAATATATAAAAATCCACTAAGAACATTTAAATTATTTCATAAATTTTAATTATTACTAACATGAGACACATATTTTCTTCAAAGTAGTAGACAGTAAGCATTCAATTGGCTCTGCAGTCCAACGATATGTGGGTTTAACAGGCTTATTTTCTCTTTTTCTTGTTAGTTTTGCCATCTGTGGAACATTCAAAAAGAAACAACAAACTTTGGAAAACAAGCCATTCATAAACAAGAATTGCCCACATATGTGTTATGATTGAAAGTCTTCGACCTATTAATGCCCAAAAGAGCAGAAACTTGGAAGGAATCCCATATTGGATGTTTTTTCAATCTAGACCTATTAACTTGCCTTATTAGTCATCAAGTAAATAAATCTCATACTCATTTTATCTCTTCCAGGCTTCACATATAATGCATCAGAGAAAATGGGCACCATAATTGAAAAATTAAAATCCAGCAGTATTTCTCAAAGGAGTAGGGGGTCGTCAAGAAGTCCCAGACCCACAATAACAGCATTACCTACAAACAAATTAGAAACAAAATTCCTGAATTTTAGCAAAGATTTCCATACCTACTGCATTAAAAATTTTAGATGGGGGCCAGATATCTGTGTTTTATTAAGTCTTCCAGAAGATTCTAAAGTTATTTCAAAGTTTGAGAGCAATTTACCTTTGAATGTAATAAAAGTAGGAGCATAAAAGCAGTGGTTTTATTTGTAGATTTTTTTTAGTTATCTTAATTATTTAGTATATTTTAATGCAATAATTTCTGATATAATAATCTATGATTAAAAACCACAACCACCCAACACATGACCAATACAATGCAGCTATTTAATTTGTATTTATAGTTTTAGTATTTAAGAATATCCACGTATGCTACCTGCACGGCAGAGCCTGGCAAGCTACCCGTGTTGTATTTGATATGCCAAATACCAGTAACAATTATAGACCTCATTCCGGAATGGTTTGAGGCTCTTTATGTTCCTGGAGCAAGCAGATGTCTTTGGGCTCTGCTAGCATGAGACAGGACATATGGAGATGTTACTGGGGCCCGCTCGAGCAAATCGATGATGAACTGGAAGACAGTGATACAGTGATCCACACTTCCATCCTTAGTCTGAATAAATGAATGAATGTCTTGGTCAATTTCCTGTAAGCTTGAGCAATTCAAACACTCCTGAAACATGCGTGCACATTTTTTTTTTACTAAGAGCTTCAATCAGGGTGGAAACATCTACAATTAGTCTTGGTGATATAAATGTAAATTAAGCTCAGGTACATAATTTTAACAATATCCCATCTTGTTTAATCTTAATAATATCTTAATAATATATTAATATCTTAATATTTTAAGTCTAGTGATTATGTTGATATGATGGATTGTAAAATTTGCAATATACTTTAATAATGCAGATAATAAAAATTTAATATGTTTAGGTAAGAACAAAGTAGATTTTCAAGCCAAAGGAGATAGGAAATATTCTACATCATTACTAGAATAGAAATCTTACCTATTGATTTGAGGTGAGAGGTCAGGTTTTCTCCTTAAAAACAGGGGCCACTCCCAGAAATGCTTGTCTGAGAGAATCAGATGATTCTATGCTCAAGATAGGGTCATGCTCAGAGAGTAGGTCCAGGTCAAAGATTGAACCTAGGGTCTCAAACTGAAATTACATGCAATTCAGTTCTTTAAGTTATCTCCACAGCCCCTCCTCTCACAGATTTTAACAAAGTCAACTATGCAAGAACCAAATAGCCTATAAAATCATCCTAAGAATCAGTCAACCACGTCTTCCTTTAAAAGTACCATATTTTTCATATCTTACATAAAATGTTAAGTTTTTTTGCACATAGAATACCAATATATATTTTGAAGCATGTTTATGTGTGGGATTAAGAATCCAATTAAGAACCCAGAGTTCTCTGCTCAGAATTCGCCAACCTGTAATTCCATTATACTTCTGGACCACTGGAAATGGTATACAGAGACTTCCTTAATGAGGAAGTGTAAGTTTTTGCCCAATGACTTAGATATTTCTGAAAGTTCTTCATAAAGTTAACAGTATTAAATACAATTTTCCTATTACCAACAATAGTTTATGAAGTTAAAAAACATAGGCGAACATTGTGAATACTTTTCCCAGATTGCTGCATTGTCCAGTATTTCTCCTCTTCTATCTTTGAGGTCTTCCTTTATCGCTTCTCTGCACTGTTTTGCGAGCTTGGACTTTTCATTTGGTTGCCTGAGGCTCACGACTTGTCACTTCGGCGTTAAACTCGAGAGTTTTTGAAGACAGGCATCCTTTTGTGTCTTTCTCTCTCTCAGCATTCTTCGCACAATCATGGAGGTGCTGAACCAGACGGTTGCATTCTTCATCCTTGTCGTCAATGATGGTATCTTCCCATGTTGCCACAATGGTGCCAAAGAGTTCCTAGTTGTTATTCATTCTGGGAGTTCTCTTCTTAAGCGTTGCAGCCTTTTCTCCCCATTTGCACGAAGTATAATTTTGAACAAAGGAGACAGTGGTCTGATCCTGTTTGGAATTTTGGGATGACAGCGATATCAGTCAGGCAAAACTGTCGATTAAAGATCATTTTTCATTTCATTGTGGAACTGTCCACTAGGAGATTCCCATGTCTAACATTTCACTTCAGCCTTCTGGAACTGTGAGTTCCCATGAATGGTCTTGGTGGACATGATGAACTCAGATAGTCTCTCACCCTGTTCGTTCCATTCTAGGCCATGTGTCCCAATGTGGAGTTCTTTGGCCAATCTTCTCGGTCCTATCTTGGCATTAAAATTACCGACTATGATCTTGTAGAAGGTGTGATCTTTTTTTATAGAACTCCTCCAGTTCCATGTAGAATTTCTCAATTTCATCTTCCTTGTATGTTGATGTTGGTGCGTAGACAACAAAGATAGAAATTGCTGGCAGTGGGCCACATCTCTTCAAGTGTAATCATCAGATCCAGTTTGCAACACCCGCCTGTCCTTTGGCAACTACAAGACCAAGATGACTGCCCTCCGACGTCCTAATAGATCTATCACATCTTCCAGAAAGGTAATGGAGAAGATTATCCATGACTTCTACTCAGATCTCTTTGATAACCACGTTCACCTGCCCACATACCAAATTCCACAGGTTGGATTTGTCATCCCCAATGTTCTCCCTTCTGAAATTCGACATGCCATTTTGTCAGTAAAGAAGGGAACAGCACCAGACCCAAAGTCAAACCTGAACACCTGAAGAATCTGCCATCAGTACTCATCAATACACTGGCTTGGCTCTTCATATGGTACCTGTCTGAATCAAGGTGTCCTCCCAATGGAAAACCAGCAGGACAGTTCTACTGTTCAAGAAGGGAGACATTCACGACATTGGCAACTATCGCCCATCTGCCTGTTGTCTGTCATCTACAAGCTGTTCACTCGAGTCATCCTGAACAGGATTGACAGAACATTAGATGAAGAACAACCATGCAATCAAGCTGGCTTCTGAAATGGAGTCAGCACAATCGACCATATCAGCACAGTAACCAAGCTCCTTGAGGTTTTTAGGGAGTTCAAGATGCCACTCTGTCTTCCGGAGCAAGCAGATGCCCTTGGGCTCTACTAGCATGAGACAGGACATATGGAGATATTTCTGGTGCCCACTTGAGCAAATCTATGATGAACAGGAAGACAGTGACAATGATAGTGACAGGGAGTTCAAGATGCCGCTCTGTCTCACGTTCATTGATTTAAAGAAAGTCTTTGATTCTGTTGAAACCAAAGCGGTCATTAAAGCCCTAGCCAAACAGGGCATTCAAGCCCAACACATCAAGATCCTTCGTGAGTTGTATTACGAATTCACCACAAGGATCTCACCATTCTACAAGGAAGTGATCATTGATGTCAAAAGAGGGGTTCATCAGGGTGATAATACCATTTCAGCAAAACTCTTCAGTGCCATCCTCGAGAATCATGTGACAATTAGAATGGGAAGGAATGAAGATAGATGGTTGGCAACTACACGACCTCTGCTTCGCTGATGACATCATTCTAATAACACCAAACATTAGCCAAGCGGCACAAATGCTGGCTGACTTTGACCGAGAATGTGGAAAGATAGATCTACAACTGAATCTCAACAAAATTATGTTCATGAGAAATGAACTAGTTCCAGAGGCCCCATTCACTCTCAATGGAACAAACATGTCTGAATGCAGCAGTTATGTGTACCTAGGTTGAGAAGTCAACATGATGAATGACCTAAAACCTGAACTGCGCAGGAAGAAGAGAGTGGCATGGAATGCTTTCAAGAGCATCAAAGAAATAGCTAAAAGGACAAAGAACCTCTAGCTCTGGGCATAACTCTTAGACTCCACCATTCTACCTGCATTAACATACGCCTCAGAGACCTGGGCCCTACAAAAGCAGGATGAGAACGCTATTCGGGTCTCCCAAAGAGGAATCGAAAGAGTTATGCTTGGAATATCGCACCTCACTCAAGTGAGAGAAGGAATCCTGAGTTCTGATCTCCGTCCACGTTCCAGGGTCAGGGACACTGTCTTGTTTGCCAGGAATCGAAAATCAGATGGGCTGGGCAGATAATGCGTTTTGGAGACAACCGCTGGACTAGAGCCGTTACCGACTGGATCCCATGGGACATGAAAAGATCACATGGCCGCCCACCTACAAGATGGTCAGACTTCTTTGTCAAGACCCTGACGAACGGTTTGAGGCTCTTTGTATTCCTGAAGCAACCAGATACCATTGGGCTATACTGACACTTGATAGGGTCAAATGGAGATGTTACTGGCACCCGCTCGAGGAAATAGATGAACAGCAGGATAGCAAGTGATCAAGTGATCAAAAAAACATAAATAGGGGACTGGAGCAATAGCACAGCAGGTCGTGTGTTTGCTGAAGAGCAAACTCGGATTTGATCCCTGGCAACCTACATGGTCCGCTGATCCTGCCAGGAATCATCCATACATTCAGAGTCAAGAGTAAGCCCTGAGTACAGCCAGGCATGACCCCCAAAACAATATATGTGTGTGTATTGTGTGCATGAGTGTGTTTATACATATACATATGTGTGTAATATATATGGAGTCTAGAGCAATCATATATTAACAGTTTGCACCCACAATCTTTGAAATAACTAGGGACAGTATAGGATCTTCCTTCAGTTTTCTGACATCTCAGTCCTCTAGCGCATCTACCTAGGAGAGGCCAACCATACCTTCACTATATATCTTATAGAGATAGAGCAAGATGAACCCACCACTTTCTCTTCATTACAACTGCAGTTGAATTTCTGGCACTTCACTAACTCCCAAATTTAAAATGTTGCCCTACACAGCTTGGCATGACACTTCTTGATTAATAGAAAGTTCAGTTGCTTCCCAAATGAAAACTGAAAACCACAGGATACCCTTTCTAGCCTAAAAGACTCTACTGATGAGAAAAATGAAGATCTAGGATTCAACATGTAAATCTTAGAAATGTGGTATTAAAGAGAGTAAGCTGCTAAATTCCAGAGAATGTTGTATATTATAAATCATGTAGGTATAAAACTTAACATATCTAAATATTTCTTTAAGAACCCTTTATAATAGCATTTTATAATTATAGTGGGACCCTCTGGTGTGTGAATTATGGTGTATTCATGTTTAGTTGCATTGACTGCACTCAGCTTTTAGCCATGTGCCTAGCAACACACTGGGTATGAATTAATGTGCAATAATTCGTGGCCTGTTGTGCCTTATTAAATATAGCATTGATTCAATTTTAGAACTGCAACATAATGACTCAAATATTTTTCAGAATGCTAAGTGCCCCATACGATTTTCGTTTGAGAGCCTGTTTTCACATTTGCAACCCTCATTTACAATAGTAATATTTTCCTACTGCAGAGCAAAAAAAAATGCAATTGTCCACCAAAAAAATAAAATGAAATGCCAAGAGAAATTACTTACAAAAGTAATTTAGTCCTGTTTCCCCAGTTAATGTCTCTGAAAATCTGTTTTTAATGGGGAGAAGAAAGCCTTTTTTGTTGCTTGATTTTTTAGGTTTTGGTGGCCATTTAGAAAACCACTTTTAAAAACTATCAATTTCCTGTTCACCATTATTTTGTGATTGAAAGTAAAATAATAATAAGTCATACTTAGAGAGGAAAGTACTTGGGATGGGAACATGTCAGGAGAACTGGGGCCAAATTTGAATCTGATAATTTACTTACTAATTGCCGGAAAACTTTAAATACTTTGTGCCTCAGTTTTCTCACCTAGAAAATAGGTTTGATATTGTTTTCCTATTACAGGAATTACTGAGAGAATAAAATAGTATAAATTTTTACAGGTATCATGTAAAGAATAATTAGTGTAAGCAATGGTACTAGTCACAAACTGAGCTCACTTTTGGTTAATAAGAAATTTTACATCTGTTGTCTTATCAAAAACTACCAAATTTGTGGATAGATAGGTACCATCACTCCCATCTAACAGCTGAATACCCTCTATAAAGCCACTGTATACTTTTCTTTTTTAATTAAAAGCATACATGATATCATATGATCAAAGAAGAATAAATCATGATTTTTAATAGCATAGTTAAAGAACTCTCAAGTCCACTGCACAGAATAAGAAAGAGACAAACTGAAAAACTTACCAGTTGCAAAGCTAAATCATAAACCCTGATATATTAGCTTGGAAACAAGCTAATATTATTAATTATATATAATTAATTATGATATATAAGCCAAGATATTATTTTTTATGTTGGAACTATCTTATTTTATTATTTAACTATCTTATCTTTTCTACTATATCTGTGTAAATTCTATCACCATAACTTCATAAAACATTACATACAACTAAAAGAATGTTATTCTTTGCAACTACTTTATTAATATTTTTATTGATTTAACATTGGCTTACAATATTATTCAAAGATCAGGGCCATGGTTTCATGCCTGTATGTGTATAAGCCTCATTTCACCTACCACCAAAGCTGCTCCATTATAGATGCCCAATTTTACCCTTTCTTCACTCACCTTTTTGCTTCTCTCTTTCTCATAACCACCAGGCTTTTTGCAGAGTCTAAGATAAAGCACCACTATACAAATGATAGAGTTCAGTCGTTCTAAGTCTCAGCTTTATTACTTCCCCCAAAGGGCTTTCCTTTAAATCTTCAAGTTTAGAACCACAAATTTAAATTACTTTTGATTTGCTTTAAGATTAGAAACATCTATATTGTATTAACTTAAAATTATAGAACTTTACTTTTGCTACTGGTTAACTACCATATTGTTCACTCTATGCCCTACTTGCTATGAAGTTCTAGTCTTGTGTAAGAATGAGGTATAAAAACCAATGACAAAGCCAGTATTCCATATCCAGGTCATGCTTATGACATTTTCATTTCAAGCATAAAACCATCTCTGGCATCAATGCCATTAATAATAATGAAATATTTTAGCAAAAGACAGTTTCATTTTATATCTGAAGATATCTGAGGGGAAATAGCTTGGAGAGGGAAGTAAAAACTCTATCTTGCTAGAACAAAAAAAAATATGCACTACAGTTTATCTTCCTTGGTGCATCCATCCCAAAATATCTGGGAACACCTTGATAACATAGAACCCCCTGAGAGTGAGGCAGTTTTTAATTTAGCTGCATCATCACTGTGATACTAGGCATTGAAAGAGTAACCTACTCTCTTCTAAGCATTTTATTTCATTGAAACTGAGGCTAATAGTAGTTTATACCTTATAAAGTCTGGGAAGTGAATAGAATGTTTCATGTAAGTACTGAGGACATAGCTTGATACCTAGCAAGCATCAAATGTTCTGGCTAATATTAGGTTACAAAATCGATTCTGGTTTGGAATCAAGGAAGATGTTGAACAAATGCTGATTTTATTTTGAGTAAAATAACACCTCAGGTGTCATCTTTACTCCCATACTATAGATCTATCATTACAGAACTTTATTAAGGACATGAATGGTCCTAGCTTTCCCTTATCACTATTGGTTATTCAATGCAGCCAAAAGTTCACATTCTGCCTTCAAGCTAAAGGTCCATTTCTGTTTATCTCCTCTACATAGTAAGCATGGAAGTGGGACTTACAACTGACTCCCTTGCTATCCTATCCAAGGATTAAGACAGTGACACAACTTCTGTCAAGCACCAGTTCAGTAAATGTCTATTGGATTATACTGAAAATAACTCATCTTAGAAAGATATTTACTGCTAGATTTTGGTTTGGAACACCTAACAATCTACTAGTCAGCTCTTGCTTATTCTAATCAACGTATATGTTTTGAGGGTAAACAGAATTACTGCTTCCTATTATAAAAGGTACCTGATGTGCAACAAAGACCATCTATAACATGGAGAAAATCAGACGGTTAGCCCAATTCAGTCAGGCTTCTTAGAATTCAAAAAGATATTTCTGTGCTCCTTGAAAGGCAAAGGGCTAAGCTCTCCGTTATTCTGAAATACCAATGATTTTATCACTCTTCAATGTAAAATAAAGTTCATTTAGATTTTCTTTTGCAATTATCACCTATTTAAAATCTGGTAACACTTATTTAGTTAGCAATCTAGTTCTTTACTCTGTTTTAAAAAAATAGTAGCTGAGTATTTTCATCTTTCATACATTGGTATAAAGGGGCCTATGCTTTTGATCTTTCTTGTTATGACAATAGAGTGTTAGCCTGAGGATTGGTCTCTCCACACTGACTAAGCAGAGGAGGCAGGCAGACCTTTGATATTAAGCATGAAAAAGCAGGCCTTACTTCTGAGATCTGAAGTAGGTGTACTCTATCCTCCTTAGTCACAGTGAGGGTGCACGGAAAGAGAGAGAGAGAGAGAGGGGGGGAGAGAGAGAATATGGACAGCCATAAGAGGGAGTGATGTCAATACCTGAAATGAGTGGGGATTTCTCATGTCTCCTTCATACAGAACCTTCTTTTTACTCCTTCTATGCTTTCTTATCAATATTGTCTAGCTACTGGTTTCTTATCATAGATTTTATCAAGATTTTCAGAAGAGGGGCCGAGCGATAGCCCAGTGGGTAGGGCGTTTGCCTTGCATATGGCCGGCCCATGCCGGCCCGGGTTCGATCCTCCGCATCCCGTATGGTCCCCCGAGCACTGGCAGGAGTGAATTCCTGAGGGTAGAGCCAGGAGAAACCCCTGAGCATCGCTGGGCATGACCCAAAAAGAAAAAAAAAAGATTTTCAAAAGAAAGAAAGAGGGATCAAACAGTCAGTATATCCTTGTCTCAGAGATACCCTTTTGCTTATAACATGGAAATTTATCTGTCATCACCCTGCCTCCTTAGAGAAGTCTATATCCTGTTCTTCAAAATATTGGAGCACATATTAGGCAGAAAAATTGGTAGCATTGCTAAAACACCCTGACAGGTGAGAAAGCACTTTACAGCTTAACATGCATCACCACCACCACCATCATCGCTAACACCACCTCCACCACCACCATTAACAGCACTCACCATTTCAGCGGTCTCTAGTCATTAAATGATTTTCTAGTCTTCTCTCATCCAATCTGAGATTTTGTATCTACTTTCACTGGTACTCTCACCATTCTCCTTTTATTCACTTGAATTTCCAGTCAACAACATTTTATGCTTCTTTTGGAGTTGCTCCATGGAGTTACTAGAGGCACAAGAACATAATAGTGTATTCATTCACTCTGGAGCCAGGGAGCTAGATCTAAAAATTATTTATTGGGGACAAGCTTCTTAACATTTCCATGATATATAACCTTCTGCATTTAGAACTAGGTCCTTCCCAGTATCTTTCACATTTATACACTCTATACAGTTCTAGGCAGTTTCTAGCCATGGCCCATCATTCCAGTGAGCCTAGCAAGAAGCCAGGGGAAACCCCACACCTTGAGGTCAGTCATTCTCAACATTCGAACTCCACAGCTCCTCAGAGCTCCACCTAAGAGAAAAGCCAATCTCTCCCCATTGAGGCTCATTGGTAAATGCATGAGATGAGAGCCTACTACTGAGAGTGTACCACCTACACAGCAGAACCTGGCAAGCTACCCATGTTGTATTTGATATGCCAAAAACCAGTAACAATTATAGACTTCATTCCCATGACCTGAAGGAATGGTATGAGGTTCTTCCTGTCCCTGGAGCAAGCAGATACCCTTGGGCTACCCTAGCTCACGACAGGACATATGGAGATGTTACTGGTGCCTGCTGGAACAAATCTATGAACAATGGGAAGACAAGTGATACAAGTGATTTAAGATGATCATAATGGTCCCTAAGTATGACTTCTAAAAACATTAGCTAAATTAACACTTTAAGCATTTTGAAAGTACTTGGGACAAAGAAAGTGTTCGCTAAATGTTTCTAGTGAAGTTTCCTCCTTTAGAAACCCATAATCTCATTGATAAAGCTATGTTCCTGCCTTTTTGCTTACCTCAACTAAAACTGCTTTCTATTTCTTTCCACTGTGTATTATATTTTCTAAGAGGGCTCTCACTTATTCCTTTTCAGTGTTCAATGTAAATTAAATTGTATAATTTTTTTGATAGACTAGAAGAAAGAAAATTGATAAAAGAGAGAAACAATTAAAATTATCCTGAAAGCTTTATATTCAGCCTCATAGAATTATGATATTGAAGGCTAAATAGTGTTTGGTATAAAATAGGTATAATGTCACAAAAAACAAGTTTGCTCTCCTCTCATTGAACTAATCCAAGAGGAAGAAAGAAATATTTTCCTTATATCTTACTTTTATCCATTCAATTTTTTATTAGCGCTCTCAGGATGTCTTCCAAGCAAGAACATGTGTTAATCAGCTCCCCAAATTGCTTCAAAAAATAGTTTATCTTAAAACTCTTTGGATTATTCAGTGCTTCATTGGAATCTTTGTATGGTCTGATGTTTCTCAATCAGCTTTAGATAGTGATGTTCTTCACCTGATTCTTGAATACATTCTTCCTTGTCTTCCTAGCTGAAAAAAAATCTACTAATCCTCCCACCTTCAGATATTCCTCTTTTACGCAGATATATAATAAGGTACCCAAGTACAGACATGGGGCAGAGCTGCTACTGGCTCTCACTGTGCCCAGCCGCTCATGAGGTGCCCGGGAGGGATGGCAGGTTCTAGCCCTGGCCCGCCACCCCAGCAGAGCCTCACAACAAGCCAGACGACCCCCCCACTCCATGAGGACCTCCATTTTCCACATCCAGACTTCCTCCTCGTGAGAACTCCACCCAGCAGACCAGCCTATCACAGCCCGGCTCGTGGAGCCAAGCGGCCGCGTGGTTCATCAATAAATGCTGGATTTGAGATGACTACAAGAGTATGCTACCCACATGGCAGAGCCTGGCAAGCTAACCGTGTTGTATTTGATATGCCAGATACCAGTAACAATTATAGACCTCATTCCCATGACCTGATGGAATGGTTTGAGGCTCTTTATGTTCCTGGAGCAAGCAGGTTCCCTTGGGCTCTACTTGCATGAGACAGGTCATAAGGAGATGTTACTGGTGCCCGCTCGAGCAAATCAAAGATGAACGGGAAGACAGTGATACAGTGATACCCAAGTGCTTGGTCCTTAAAACCCTTCATCTTATTTTTTTTCAAATTATTTATTTATTTTAGTTTAGGGGCCACACCTGGCAGTGCTCATGGCTTACTCCTGGTTCTGCTCATCACTTGATCACTTGATCACTTGTCATCCCATTATTCATGGATTTGCTCAAGCAGGAGCCAGTAATGTTTCCATTTGACCCTATCACGTGCCAATGTAGCCCAATGGCATCTGCTTGCTCCAGGAATATGAAGAGCCTCAAACCATTCGTTCAGAATCCTGACAAAGAAGTCTGACCATCTTGTAGGTGGGCGGCCACGTGATATTTTGACATCCTGCAGGATCCAGTCAGTAATGGCTCTAGTCCAGCGGTCATCTCCAAATCACATTACATGTCCAGGCCATCTGATTTTCAATGCCTTGGCAAATGAGACAGTGTCCCTGACTCTGCCCTGACTCTGGTTCGTCGATGGAAGTTAGAACTCAGGAGTTCTCTCACTTGAGTGAGGCGTGATATTCCAAGCATAGCTCTTTTGATTCCTCTTTGGCAGACCCAAGTAGTGTTCTCATCCTGCTTTCATAGGGCCCAGGTCTCTGAGGCATATGTTAATGCAGGGAGAATGGTGGAGTTGAAGAGATGTGCCTGGAGCCAGAGATCCTGCTCATAAAATATTAAAATCTGTATCCTATAAAACCCATATAATACACAGAACACTCTATATAATACACAGAACACTCTGAATAATACTGTAATATTATTTCAAATAAAATGGTTAATTATTTTGGAAAAATCAAGAATTTGTATTTATAAATTTAATGTGGGTAAATAATATGATGTTGGTTCCTCAAATATAAGATTTTTGCTTGTGAAGTCTATTTTTTATTATAACACTGTGAGATAGACATTTACAAAGCTGTTCATGATTGGGTTTCAGCCATACAATGTTGCAGCACCTGTCCCTCCACCGGTGCACATTTTCCACCACCAAGGTCCCCAGGTTCCCTCCCACTCCCTCAACCTGCCTCTATAGCAAGCACTCTTCCTCTTCTCTCTCTCTCTTTCTATCTCTCTTTCTCTCTCTTTCTACCTCCCCTCTTCCTTCTCTTAATCATTGTGGCTTGCCATACATGCATTTCGGAGTTATCATGTATATCCCTTTGCCTACATTGAATGCTCAGTTCTAGTCTAATGTGACCATTTTCAACAACTAGTAGAATACTGACATATATTTATATCCCACAGATGAATGCAGCCTTTCTATATCTGTCCTTTTCCTTCTGACTAATTTCACAAAGCATGATAATTCCCAACTGTACTACAAAGCAGTAATAATTAAAATGGCATGGTATTGGAATAAAGACAGACCTGTAGACCTATGGAATAGAACTGAATATCCTGACACACACTTGCAAATATGTGTCCACTTAATCTTCGATAAAGGAACAAAAAAAATATTAAGTTGAGCAAAGAATATTAAGTCGAGCAAAGAAAGCCTAACAACAAGTGGTGTTGGGAAAACTTGGCAGCTACATGTAAAAAAATGAACTTAGATCTCTTTCTAATCCATGCACAAAAGTCAGATCAAAATGGATGAAAGAACCATTCATTTAATATCCTGGCATGCTTCCCACATGATTACCTTTCAGTCATGGTTCCAAAGGCAGGCTACACAAAAGAAGTTCTCCCATGAGGTCTAGGTTTTAATATTTAACTTCCCCTTTGCCCTCTTCAGATTGCAAACATATCTCAAGACCAACACTCAGAAATGAAACTCCTCATTTCCTATTCAAACTTACTCCCCCCAGCTTCCTATTTAGTTCATGAGGACATCATTCTCATGGTTTCATGCATGTAAAACATATGCTTCATTGCCAATTTTGCTTTCACTTATAGTTCACATCGACATTAATCAGCAAGAAGGTTATAACTACTCTCTGTATATGTCCAAAATCTAAATTCTCTGGGGCGGGCGATAGCCCAGTGGATAGGGCGTTTGTCTTGCATGTGGCCAGCCTGTGCCGGCCTGGGTTCGATCTCCGGCATCCCATATGGTCCCCGAGCATTGCCAGGAGTAATTCCTGAGTGCAGAGCCAGGAGTAACTCCTGAGCATCGCCAGGTGTGACCCAAAAAGCAAAAAAAAAAAAAAAATCTAAATTCTCTTCTACTAACTTAGTAAAAAATCACCATCAGATCTCAGATGCAGTGGCTTTCTCTTTGATCTCTCCTAAAATCTTGCCCCCACTTGCATCCAAGACTTCATTCAACAAAGCAACCAAAGAGAAGTTTATAGAAGAAAGAAGATCATGTCTGCTCCCTAACTTTTTTAGGTTTTCCTACTACTTGAATAGAAGTACCAAGAGAGCAGAGAGTTTGTGTCTTGTTTAATATTTGTCCCTGGTCAATAGAATCTGTCATATGGTAGGGACTAAACATATATTTATTGAAAGAATAATAACCTCATTCAATAGACAGTAATCATCTACTTAATATTTGACCATATGCTAAGTTCTGGGAGCATATCAAAAACAAAAACATAAAAACACAGCCTGTTTTCTCATGTCAGTGAGGAGCACATATATGTAAATATACACATATATGTAAATGTGCATAGAAGAATATCATAATGGATGGAATAGTTATTTTCATGTATCAACTTGGCTGGATCACAGTACCCAAAGAATTGTGCAGATATTATTTTGGATGTTTCTAGGCTGAATGCTTCTATGGGGTATTTTTATATGTAGGGTATTATTTTTCCCTTTTTGGTTTACATAAGGCAATGATCAGATGTTACTCCTGGCTCTGCGCTCAGGATTTACTCCTGACAATGCTGAGCGGCCCATATGAAATGCTGGGAATCAAACCTGGGTTGGCCACATGCAAGGCAAATGTCCTACCCACTGTACTATTTTTCCAGCCCTTACAGACTAGCATACACCTTATTGGTATTATTTCTCTGGAGAACCCTGCTAATACAATGGGAAAGTTAACAGGGGCTAATTAACTTAGTTGGACTCAATTAACCATTTCCTTAGGCTTCCTAAGGAAATGGCATGTAAGCCAAGATTTATTCACAAATGTAGAAGTTAGACATGACCAATACTGGGCATGGGGAAGGATTAGAGAGGGGGGATTATTCCAAGCAAAATAGAATTTTCCACGAACTTATAGTGAAATAAGAACTTTCCAGGCACTAAGAATCTCAGCATTGGCTATTTGATTGCCATTATATGTGATGTGCATCTATGATGCTTTAATTTGGTAGACCTCACACTTAGAAAGTCAAGCATACTGTCTCATGATGCCTCTCAGTAGAGGTCGCAGTCAGCCTGATCCAAAGAAAAACACCATGCATATTCATCCCTCCAGTTGGCAAAGTTCGTTGCCCTCCCTCTCTACTCAGGGATCTAATCAGTGAAGTCTGACACAACTCTAGGCTGCAGACACACAAGGAAATAGCAAAGACCTTATGAGGAGAGACCTAGTTCAGCCTCAGAGTTGTCCAGTCAGCAGTCACTCTCTTCTGAAACCTGTCAGACTGCAATGCTGCTCAAGGCTGTTGTTTTGACATTAGCTTGACACATTCACATGTCGCCCTCATTGTGTGAACTCCTACTCAGTGTTTTGTAATAACAGCAAAGGCATCAATATTTAAAAACAATCAAATGTATGTTTGGTTTAAATAGGCAGTTAAGCCACAATCACTTTTAAAAAGTCTTTGATGTGTATTTGCCTATAATACATACATACATATATTTTTTAACTAACCATCCATATATGATGACTCCTTTTCATTACTCACTGAACACAAAGAGAAAATAATTCAGTGAATTCAGGATTTTATTCACATCATCGCTTCCTGGTCTTTTGGCTAAGATCAAGTACAAGATTTTATTCACCTCTTAAAAGTAGCATAGTTCTAATTATTTCTCACTTTATATATTTCCATCACGATCATCTTTTAAAAAGATAATATAAAATTCTTTAGGTATACATTAGTAAGATGCTCCAGAGCCGCTCCTAAGGTGTAAATACATTTATTCCTTATACATCAATAGCATGTCCTTCATGGAGATAAGGTGCTGAACTTATTCATTTGATTTTATTCTTCTACTTAGCAAATGTAAACGAGCATTTGCAGTAGTTACCTACAGAAGGGGCAAAAGAGCCACCATGACCTACCCATATTTATATGCATCTACATCTTGTTACTCTGGTATATTTTTAGGGGAAAGAAATTGAGAAATAAGGGCATGTCTGGAAGTTGTCAGAAAGGCTGAATTTGTCCACTTAGCTCACCGATACTGGATACAACCCATATAATACTATGTTCTTGGGGGTATTAAAACTGGACTCTTACATGAGATATTTGAAGAGTCAGCTAAACAACCAGTCTTTCCAGTTGCTTGAAAACAGCTTTTGTCTCTTTGGACAGAACTTTCAAACTAAAACATATGTAAGAATTGGGTATACCCCCAGTCATTCATCCTAGCAGTTTGCCTAAAGTTCAAGACTCCTCTAGGAGAGCCTTTAGAAGTATGATGTAATTTTTCAGATATCATCAACCTGGTAGAATCCAGAGAATTTTTCCATCCTGTGCAACTAAAATGTTGACATTATAAGTCATTTACAGGATCTGTAAATAATATTTAAGGTTTGTGGAAACATCAACTAGTGAAAAACAACACACTGAAAAAAAAAGTATGAGTATATTTGCCATTTCCTTTGATTTTTGTCTTGTTTAATTTTTGTAGAATTATATCAAATAAATAACACTGACTATTATATAGACATCAAAAACTGGCAAGTAATCTAATTAAAACACAAAATAAAATAACTAATACTTAATAATTTCTGTTTGGTGAGCAAAAGCATTAAAGTGTGAAATGCGTCTGGGAAAAAATCAATATTTTGAAAGACCCTTGGACGACAGGAAGAAGGATGATCCCTAATTCTCACTGTACCTACATCTCCAGCTGATTGTACAATGTTCTTGGAGTCCTTCACTGAATAATCCAAAATAGGCCACCCACCTCTAAATGAGGCACACAACAAGTTCTAACTGATCCTTCCTGGTTCCCAAGAACCTTCTTCCCACAAACTCCAACAAAGTTTAAGTCTAAAGCAGAAGAAACTAGAACATTTAAAAAATTCAGAGGTTAACCAAAGTTCTCCTCTTCTGAAATTAGAGAAATTATTAGATGCTCTCCTATAAAGCATACTTTCAGACCGACAGATCTTCAGAAAAAAAAAAACTGTGGCTTGCCAGTTGCAAATGCGCTATTTTTGAAAAGATAGTCATAATCTGTAAATGAATTAAAAGTCTGACTATAATTTTCCATATCAAATTCCTTTAGACTCATTTCTAGAAATATCAAATTCTGAAGTGGAAAAATTCTCAAGGGTGGCGCTGAAGAGTTTTGGTGAAATGGTATCACCCCAACAAACCCTCTCTTTGACCCCAATGATCACTTCCTTGTAGAATGGTGAGATCCTGGTGGTGAATCCATAATACAGCTAATGAAGGATCTTGATGTATTGGGTTTGAATGCCCTGTTTGGCTAGGACTTCGATGACCGCTTTGGTCTCAACAGAATCAAAGACTTTCTTTAAATCAATGAATGTGAGAAAGAGCAGTATCTTGAACTCCCTACAAACCTCAATGAGCTTGGTTACTGTGTGAATACGGTCGATTGTGCTGACTCCTTTTTGGAAGCCAGCTTGCTCACATGGTTGTCCTTCATCTAATATTCTGCCAATCTTGTTCAGGATGACTCGAGTGAATAGCTTGTAGGTGACGGACAACAGGCAGATGGGGTGATAGTTGCCAATGTCATGGATGTCTCCCTTCTTGAACAGTAGAACTGTCCTGCTGGTTTTCCATTGGGAGGGCACCTTGCATTCAGACAGGTAGCATGCGAAGAGCCGAGCCAGTGTATTGATGAGTACTGAAGGCAGATTCTTCAGGTGTTCAGGTCTGACTTTGTCTGGGCCTGGTGCTGTTCCCTTCTTTACCAACGAAATGACATATCGGATTTCATAAGGGAGAACGTTGGGAACAACAGATCCACCCTGCAGAATTTGGTATGTGGGCAGGTAGGCATGGCTATCAAAGAGATCTGAGTAGAAGTCATGGATAATCTTCTCCATTGCCTTTCTGGAAGATGTGATAGATCCATCAGGATGTTGGAGGGTAGTCATCTTGGTCTGATAGTTGGCAAAGGACAGTCGGGCATTGCAAATGCTTTTTCCAGCTTCTGTTGCATAAGCTAGTATTTCTGATCTTCTCTCTGAGGTCTTCCTTTATTGCTTCTCTGCACTGCTTTTGCGAGCTTGGATGTTAGCATTTGGTTGCCTGAGGTTCGCGCCTTGCCACATTCATGAATGAGCTAGAGAGTTTTTGAAGACAGGCGTCCTTTTGTGTCCTTCTTTCAGCGTTCTTCACACCATCATGGAGGTGCTAAACCAGTCGGTTGTATTCTTCATCGATGTCGTCAATGATGGTATCTTCCCATGTTGCCGCAATGGTGCCAAAGAGTTCCCAGTTGGTGGTCCTTCTGGGAGTTCTTTTCTTAAACTTTCCAGCCTTTTCTCCCCGTTGCGTGAAGTAGAATTTTTGCGCAGAGATGGTGGTCCGATCCTGTTTGGAATTGTGGGACGACAGCGACATCGGTCATGCAAAACCATCGATTGTATATGATGTGGTCAATTTCATTGAGGAACAGTCCACCAGGAGATTCCCATGTCCAATGTTTAGATTGACAAGTGTTTAGACAAGTGATACTGGGACAATTTAAGTAAATTATACTGGAACAATTGACAGAGTCTGGCAAACTACCCATGGATTATTTGATATGCCCAAAACAGTAACAATAATGGGCCTCATTCCCAATGACTGGAGATGTTACTGGCGCCCCGCTCAAGCAAATCGATGAACAACGGGAAGACAAGTGACAAGTGACAAGTGACAACTTATTTTCACAAAAAATACTTTAGCTTAATTTTCCATTCTTTATTTTTCTACTTTGTCAAGTTCAATGTCTTACTCCTGGTAGTGTTATACTTTACTATATGGAGTGTGAACAGGGCCATCTTAGAGTATAACTATAAAGCCATCAAGTCTTTTTTAAATGTTGTCAACACTGTATCCATTCACTTCAGTTTCTTCCATGTTATGTAACCATATTCTCTAGCTCTTCTTTCCTGTATGTGTTTACCCATAAATGTCCTACTAATAGTCTTCTCCAGTTAAGATCCAGAGTTGTTGGATGCTTTAAGAGATCCCTTAAAGGGATGGCTTTTAACTCTTAAAGGATGGCCAATATCCAAATTATTGGGATATATAAGAGCTGAGAAAAACAGTTGATGAGTCAGTTGAGACTGGGTTCTCGGCCTGGCTGGCAGGAATGAGTTGCAGAAGCAAAGAGCCTGGCAGGATAGAGAGTTAGAGAAACAGAGAGAAGGGTTGGCTGAGCTTGCCTAAGTACAGAGCAAGGAAATAGTTTGAAGAAAGCCTTAAAGGGAGTTAAGAGCTCTGGACTGGTTCTATACCTGATACTGTCAGTTAGTCAGCCACACAGCTGAAAACTGACACAGAATCAAGAGACTGCTGTTGACTTGGAAAATCCTCTCACTTGGCCTATGTTTATTTGCATGAGTAATATTCATGGGAGGAATAAAAAAGGTTCTTATGGAGGAGTCTGATAATGTGGATATAGGAAACAATATTACCTGTCTTCCTCCCACATATACACAAAACCCTACCTTATCTTGAGATCTATAAAATAGAGATCAGCATAAGAAATTAGGAAGTCTGTGTTTATGAAATACTATATAGGTAATAGAGAATTACTATTCCAGATGTTCCATAGACTGCAGCCTTAGTGATCAGTTCAGTCCCTTATATGGTAAGGGGAGTTATTTTTTTTTAATTTTTATTATACCACCGTGAGACGTTCAATTACAAAGGAGTTCATAATTGGTTCTTGGTAATACAGTATTCCAGCACCTATCCCTCCACCAGTGCCCCATTTCCACCACCAATGTACCCCCCCCCCCTCCCCACCCACCCCCAGGCTGCCTCAATAGCAGGTACCCCTGTTTCCTCTCTTTCTCTCTCTCTCTCTCTCTCTATCTCTGCATCTCTCTCCCTCTTATTTTACACATTGTGGCTAGCCCTGCAGATATTTAGAGTTTATCACTTAAGTCTCTTTGTGTGTATTCAATGGTGAGTTTTAATCTGCCATTACCATTTCAAGGGGAGTTATATTTATAGGGTACCAAGAAAAGAACCCATCAGACAAGTCATCAGGGTAAAGTTATACAAGTGAATCATATGAATTTATGGCAAAGGTGAGATAAAACTCTAGAAAAATCTAAATCTGCGGACAAGAGGATAGGGCACTTGCCTTGCATGTTGTCAACCTGATTTGATGACTGGCACCATATATGGTCTCCCCAAGCCAAGAGTGACCTCTGATGAATAAACCAGAGTGCGCCCCACAAAAATAAATAAGTAAATAAAAGAGGCCTTTGGAGATGAGAATAGAGGAAAAACTGAAGTCTACGGAAAGCTAATTAAAAAATTAACTGATATAATTATCCCCATTATTGTGCTAGTTAGAAGTATTTGGAATCACGGGGCTGGAGCGATAGCCCAGCGGGTAGGGCGCTTGCCTTACATGTGGCCTGCCCATGCCAACCTGGGTTCGATCCGCGGCATCCCATAAGGTCCCAGCAGCACCGCCAGGAGTAATTCCTGAGTGAAGAGCCAGGAGTAACCCCTGAGCATTGCCGGGTGTGACCCCCAAAAAGTATTTGTATTCACATGAGCCCAACAGTGCTTAACTTCAGGACCTAGAAAGATAGTATCACTGTATCACTGTATTCCCGTTCATCATCGATTTGCTCGAGCGGGCCCCAGTAACATCTCCATATGTCCTGTCTCATGCTAGTAGAGCCCAAGGCATCTGCTTGCTCCAGGAACATAAAGAGCCTCAATCCATTCCGAATGAGGTCTATAATTGTTACTGGTATTTGGCATATCAAATAAAACACGGGTAGCTTGCCAGGCTCTGCCGTGCAGATAGCATAATATTGTAGTCATTTCTAAGTCCAGCATTTATTGATGAACCGCGCGCGCCACAAGCGGATGCGCGAGCCGGGCACTGATAGGCTGGTCTGCTGGGTGGAGGTCTGACGAGAGAGAAGTCCGGATGTGGAAAATGGAGGCCCTCATGGAGTGGGGGTCGTCTGGCTTGTTGCGAGGCTCTGCTGGGATGGTGGGCCAGGACTAGAACCCACCATCCCCTCCCGGGCGCCTCGTGGAGCGGCTGGTCACAGGGAGAGCCAGTAGCAGCTCTGCCCCATGTCTGCGAGTCTCTGGACCGGCATACCTGAGCCGGATTTAAGAAAGACTTCTGCAGGGTGGAACTCGATGAGCTGGGCGCTGATAGGCTGGTCTGCTGGGTGGAGGTCTGACAAGAGAGAAGTCCGGATGTGGAAAATGGAGGCCCTCATGGAGTGGGGGTCGTCTGGCTTGTTGCGAGGCTCTGCTGGGATGGTGGGCCAGGACTAGAACCCACCATCCCTCCCGGCGCCTCGTGAGAAAGATAGTATAGTAGGCAATATGCCTTACTCATATCTGACCTAGATTGGGCACACTCCTCTTTATACCCACTGCACCCAGCGTGGGACAGTTAGAATTGAGTCTACCACCCTGGCTACGCTGAGACTATAGGAAGACTATAGGAAGGATCATACTAGTCTGCTCTAAGCACGCTAGTGTGACCCTTTCAGTACACGAGAACAAGATACTCAGAATCACCCTGGTGCAGATAATAATAAGAAGGACCTTGTGGGTATCATCTAGATTACATGAAGCTCATGAAGTTAAGATGTATTACTTTATATCAGCCCTCTCTCTCTCTCCAGTGTTTTACATAGAGATAATCTTGGTAGAAAGGATTAGACCTTGGCATAACCTTTGTTTATACCTGCAATAGGGTGTGGCACTACACTCTGTTTAGAGTTCTTTGTTGACATGCCCCTCCCGGTTGAATTACTTTGGTGTATATAAGGGGCTGACTTGAGGCCGCTTCAACTTTTTGCCTTTTGGGCCTTTTGCTTTTGGCTTTTTGCTCTTTGGCTTTTTGCTCCTTCTTCTGGGTAGGACTCAGCTCGGGTGAGATCCTCTCTCTTTTGGTGGGAGACTTAGGCTCTTTTGTATGGTCTAAGTTCAGACCAGAGCTAAAGTTTATTCATTATATTGGAGTGTTGTGGAAGAGCTTTTGTACTATTAAAAGCCTTTTTTGGAACTGCACCGGACTCGTGAGTTTTCATCTGTTCTCCCAGCGTCCTCGGAGGTAGAAGACAACCTCTGTCCCGACACTGTCGGGGACCCCGCGGCGTTCCCCAACACATTATTATCATTGTCATTAGATTTATGGTTTCATCCTATTTTTAATATCTTTGCTGTATTTCAGCTACTAAATAATATGGCAATAATTACCTTTGAAGCTAGTTTCCTTCTGCAGCATTTTAATTGCATGGTTGAATTTAGTTGCCTGGTTGAAATTCAAGTTACCAAAGCTTGAATTTAAATAAAATAACTATGACTCTACGTTGGTCCTGGCCATTAAAGCCAAATGAATGCACTGCTATATCAGTAAATAACAAATTCATTATGGAGTGTTACTCAAGCTCTTACAAATGAGCCACTTGAGTCAGATCATTCCTCAATCTCTGTGCCTGCCTTTGCGTGTCATCTATCTAGGAAGGTGATGCTTTGAAATCGTGTTAAGAATTTTAATCATAGAAAGTCTGCACACTGTGAAGATAGGGGGAAAATAGGAGCTCCTGCTTCACCAGGCTCTTGTTCAACCCCCTGCAGTTTTCCTCACCTTGTATGATGTATTCAGACTTTGATTCATTTTTCTGTATTATAACCATCCCTTTCACAGCTGGGGTGAAGTCAAGGAGAAACAGTGTAAGAAAGCTATAGGGAAAGTCATGACTATGAGTCAGAAAACTTTTAAAGTTAGGGTTCTGGGGTTAGGGATTCTTTATTCTCTTTGTCTGAGAGGGGCTACACTACACCACTTTCCTCTTTTACCCATCGGGCCACATGCTAGCATGACTTGACTAAAATTGAGTCGCTCACTCTGACCTTATAACTATCATTATTTATTCAAAATTATTGAACACTAATGGGAATTAATTTATCTAATCCTTTCAGCAGCACTAAGAAAAGCAGACACTATTATTAGCACCCACTTTACACAAAAGAAAATGGGAACTTGGAAAGCATAAATAACCTCATCTATGGTTGCCACACTGGCAATAAAGAGACTTTCAAACCCAAATCCGCATGTCTCCAAGCCCAATTGCTATCCAGATGTCAATTAAAGGATACCAGAGGGAATCCCTGCATGAGTCACATCAACATTTTATAGAGCATGAGGCAGAGGCCATGCTGTGGTGACATTTTCCCATCCTTTGACACACAAGTTAAGAAGAACAAAACAACCTTCCCTAACTATATGAGACACAAGCTGCAGAAAAACTGTGTGCCTTCCTAAGGGAGCTCATATTCCCATCCACCTCTGCTATTACTTTGTACATTGACAAAGGCAACTATTGATATGGCTAATGTTATTAAACATCAGTTGAAGTACTTTTTTTTTTTTTTTTTTTTTGCTTTTTGGGCCACACCGGCGGTGCTCAGGGGTTACTCCTGGCTCTGCACGCAGGAATTACTCCCTGGCGGTGCTCGGGGGACCATATGGGATGCCTGGGATTGAACCCGGGCTGGCACAGGCCGGCCCGCATGCAAGGCAAACGCCCTGCCGCTGGGCTATCGCTCCGGCCCCAGTTGAACTACTTCTTAAAAATGGATATCCATTCTCTTGATTTAAAAGTCACTTAAGAAAAAAAAAACTTCATCACCAACAGAAATCAAACTTGCAGACAGACTTGTCTATATTGAGAACCCCTGCTCCCAATCACTGGGCAAAACACAGAAAACTGAGTGTCAGGAATAAACATGTCTGTCTTCTGCATCTTCACATTGACAGGATTGATGCTTTATACACATCTCGGGGGAGATTAAACCAAAGGAATAACTAGACCAGTGAATCTCAAATTGTGTTGCTGGAAGCTTGCATTTCTGGGAAGATGTCATACAATCATAAGAGATGGGAGGTGATGGAAAGGAGAGAAGGATTATGTTGGAGGGAGAGGAAAGGAGAGAGGAAGTTGAGGATTCAGAGGAGGTCTGTCTTCCTTTGTTAACCAATGCAAGCTTTCATCTATTTCTCATTTTGGGCTTATCTGTAAAATCCAATTTGAGGAAAAGTTTTTATTCCTTGAAACACATTTTGAAAACTCTTATTTAACTATAATTTTGTTATTAAACATTTTTATTTGATTTAAGTTAGCAAATTTTAAACCTTTTTTGAAATTGAACTGTTTTTTTTTTTTTGTAGCCCCAAACTTTTGTTTCAGAAATACTTGGCTATAGAAATGAAGCAGACATCTCATTTTAACCGAGACAGTTTTGCCAAAAGAGAAATGGAAGAAATATGAATATTTTCTCCTCTTGAAAAGGAGAAGTTACTCTAAGGTCTGGTTTTCTTTATATAAGAATTGCTTTAGGACTTGGGAAAAAATATACTACTGGAAATGGGAAAGGGAGTACCAGCCCATATCTATTAAAACCTTTTATTTGTACCTTAAAAGATAATATAAGTATTTCACAACTAAAGTTTTCTCTAAGGCCTTTGTCTATAGTAAAGGGAATTGGGTCCACAACTTAGAAACCCATAAATTTAGGTGTGATAGAACTTGACCAAATATATTTGTCATCTTGAAACATTCCCATGTTTCAATTTGGAATTTTATCAATTTAAAAATATAAGTTATTTGTTCCACATACAAGTGCTCTCAATTTAGAACAAATGAAGCCCCTTTCGAAAACAATTTATTGAATCACCGTGAGATCATTACAAAAGCTGATCGTGATGGTCATTACAAAAGCTGATGGTGGTATAAAAAAATTTTTTATTATACCACAGTGAGACATACAATTACAAAGGTGTTCATAATTGGTTCTTGGTAATACAGTATTCTAGCACTCATCCCTCCACCAGTGCCCCATTTCCACCACCAATGTACCCACCCCTCCTACCCACCCTCAGGCTGCCTCAATAGCAAGTACCCCCATTTCCTCTCTTTCTCTCTCTCTCTCTCTCTCTGTCTCTGCATCTCTCTCCCTCTTATTTTACACATTGTGGCTAGCCCTGCAGATATTTAGAGTTTATCACTTAAGTCTCTTTGTGTATATTCAATGGTGAGTTTTAATCTGCCATTACCATTTCACACATTTAGTAAAACACTGGTATCTATTTATGTCGTATTAATGAATGCAGTCATTCTATATCTGTCCTTTTCCTTCTGACTAATTTCACTCAGCATGATAGTCTCCATGTCCATCCATTTGCAGGTAAATTTCATAATTTCGTCTTTTCTGACAGCTGCATAGTATTCCATAGTGTAGATGAACCACAGTTTCTTTAGCCAGTCCTCTGTTCTCGGGCATTTAGGTTGTTTCCAGATTCTAGCTATAGTGAATAGTGCAGAGATGAATAAAGAAGTACAGACAGTGTTTCTGCTATGTGTTTTTCGGTCTCTCAGGTATATTCTCAGGAGTGCTATTGCTGGATCAAATGGGAGCTCAATGTCTAGTTTTCGGAGGAATGCCCATATTGTTTTCCAAAAGGGCTGGACCAGTCGGCACTCCCACCAACAGTGGATCAGAGTCCCTTTTCCCCCACATCCACGCCAGCACCGGTTGTTCTTGCTGTTTTGGATGTGTGCCAGTCTCTGTGGTGTGAGATGGTACCTCATTGTTGTTTTGATTTGCATCTCCCTGATGATTAAAGATGAAGAGCACTTTTTCATATGCCTTTTGGCCATTCGAATTTCTTCTTTTTGGAAGCTTCCATTCATTTCTTCTCCCCTTTTTTTTGATGGGGGTGGCTGAAAAGCTGATCATGATTGGGGTTCAGTTATGCAATGATCCAACACTCATGCCACACCACCTATGTCATCAGTTTCCTTCCCACCATTCCCCCATACCCCATTCAGCCTAACTCAATGCCAGATACTTTTCTTCCTTCTGTCTTTCTCCTTTTGCACATTGTAGTTTGCAATATAGGTACAAAGAGATCATCATATTTGTTCAAGGAGTTTAGTTTTTTATCTGGACAGTGCTACTTCAGTAGCAATTTTAACTATGTGGCAGCTTTGGGGTGTGGCCATGACTTCTGGGACTTCCAGAAGTATAGGGAGTTAAGGGAGTTAGTGCATCCCAATCCTGAGAGAATCCTGGAGATTTCTGTCACAAAACCTGCATACCTGAATTTTCAGTAGACTAATTTCTCAGTGAGGTCTATCTTAAGACTGTGGACTCTGGCTAGGCACATGGTAGCAATTTTGGATTATGAGAATGTAGCTACCAGGGACTCTATTTGGTTGGGCTCCAGGATAACCCACCACTCCTCCAATGTGCTCCATATTATTCAGGATGCATGGGTCAGAGATTTACTGTGGCTTTTGATCTCTTTCAAGATTTATTTATGGGTTTCTGAAGAAAGGACAGTGGAAAAGCTTACCTTATAGCTGGAGTTGGTTCGTGGGAGTGACCACCAGCGCTTCCAGGAAAACAGGGAAGTCAGGAGTAGAAAGTAGAAAGGAGTAGAATGTCTGGAGATTTCAGTCAAAACCTTCATACAAAAAATTTTCAGCAGAAATCTGCCCCACCTCCCATGAACACTGGTCTGTTCAGCATTACACAGGTCCCAGATTAACTGTAGCTTTTGATCTCTTTTAAGATTCATTTATTGGTCTTTGAAGTCAGACCAGTAGAAGAGTTTACATGATGGTGCTGGAGTTGGTTTTGGAGGGTGACTGCCAGGATTCTGGGAGTCTAGGGAAGTATGGGGAGTTAGACCAACCTGATTCAAAGAATGCCTGGAGATTGAACTAATTTTTGTAATATTAGTTACAAAAAACCCATTTTGTAATATTATTAGTCACATCAATCACAGTTTTTTTGATTCCTTATGTAAATTTTCTTAATATTATGGTACTCCATATTATAAAACCTATTTGAAAAAGAAAAGAGTCGGGAACAGAAAAAAAAGGAGTCAGGGCTCTAAAATTTCAATGATTTCTATGGGTCCATTATGTCTAAGTAAAAAGTAGAACTTGGCTTCAACTCCTTCATTCTAATTCATCACATATGCATTCCGTGAGATCAGAATTTATAAATCTATCTACCCAAAAGTATAAGGGAGAACATGAGTTGACATCACTTTTATTGAGTACTTACTATATGCCAGACACAGGGGAAAACACTTCACATAACACTCACTGTCTCACTGTCTCACTATCTTCCCGTTCATCATCGATTTGCTTGAGCGGGCACCAGTAATATCTCCATATGTCCTGTCTCATGCTAGTAGAGCTCAAGGGCACCTGCTTGCTCCAGAAACATAAAGAGCCTCAAACCATTCCATCAGGTCATGGGAATGAGGTCTATAATTGTTACTGGTATTTGGCATATCAAATACGAAACGGGATGCTTGCCCGGTCTACGGTGCTGGTGGCATACTCTTGTAGTCACCTCTAAATCCAGCATTTATTGATGAACCACAAGCGGCCACATGAGCCAGGCTGTAATAGGCTCTTCTGCTGGGTGGAGTTCTGACAGAGGGAGGTCTGGATGTGGAAAATGGTGACCCTCAAGGAGTGGGGGTCCTCTGGCTTGTTGCGAGGCTCTGCTGGTGTGGCTGGCCAGGGCTAGAACCCGCCATCCCTCCCGGTGCCTCGTAAGCGGCAGGGCACAGGGATGCTGGTAGCACTACTCCCTCTAATTCTCAAATGCAACAAGTTACATATTGTAAATATCTCCATTTTTACAAATGAGGAAATTAGGGCATAACATATTATGCAACTAGATTACATATAGTGCAGTGCTAAGTGATACCTGGCTGCTACCCAAGGTTTTATCCTCAGCACTGCATGTGGTACCTTGAGCCCAGTCAGTGATTATTTCTGAGCTCAGAGACAGGAACAGGCACTGAACACAGCTGGGTTTGATCCCAAAATCAAATCAAAATAAAGAATCTTTCTCAAGGGATTAAATATTCAATCCCTTGAGAAACTAGTATTTTTACTTCCCTTTTACAACTTTTCAAAAGTTCATCTTTAAAATTGTTTTCTTAGGAAACAACTTGTGAAATACAAAGGAAAATTTACCTTCTTAAAAACCACAATATGGTAATACTACATCCCCAGATTTCCTAGGATTTAAAAACAATGATTCTGAAATAGAATTTTGATACCACTATTTTCAAAAAAGGTGTCCCTAACTTCAAAGAAACTCAAAAATTGTTTAATGTGCCATAAATTTATTTATTAGGTTATAATAGTACTAATTTTATGGTTTTGATATGCAATTATAGCATCACTAGATCTACATTTATAATACTCTTTTTGACTATTGTGAAGGAGTAACATTTATTTAGGGATGCAATTCATATTTTTTAGCAAACATCAATATCCAGGGGGGCAAAATGATTCGCATGTAGGAGGGCTATGTTCAGTTTTCTACAATGTGTGGTCTTAAGTACCATTGATAACTATCCCCCAAGCACTGAATTAAAAGTACACCCTGAACACTCTCAGTAGAGTTCAATAATTCCAAACAATATCAACCTATGCACCCAAAATAACATCAACAATGATAATAATAAATCGATATCCAGAAAATTAAAACACTGATTCAAAAAAGATTTATGTACCTCAAAGGCTAAGAAAAACAGTCTAATTGTCCAACAAAGGATGGTTAGATAAATAAATATACAATGAAGTACTTAATAGCAATCAAAAAACATAAAAAATGTTGCCACTTGCTACAAGGATGAAAAGTAGGGATGTTATGTGAAGGGAAATAAGGAGAAAAGACAAACACTATCACTATCACTATCACTATCTTCCCGTTAATCATCTATTTGATAGAGTGGGCACCAGTAATATCTCCATATGTCCTGTCTCATGCTAGTAGAACCCAAAGGCATCTGCTTGCTCCAGGAACATAGAGAGCCTCAAACCATTATATTAGGTCAGGGAATGACCTAATATAAATGTTACTGGTATTTGGCATATCAAATACTACACGAGCAGCTTGTCAGGCTTGCCGTGCGGGTGGCATACTGTTGTAGTCACCTCTAAATAAAGCATGTATTGATGAACCGCGCGGCGCCTAGTGGCTGCGCCGAGCCGGGCTGTGAGAAAGACAAACACTACATCATTTTACTCATTTCAGTACTGTAGCAAAACAAAATCAATGAACAAATAAAACTAAAACATGTCTTTATATTATTGGCCAAAAGAAAGGTTATTGCCAAAGGGGTGGGAAGGGTTTAGTACAGTTAGTGGAAGCAATTAGTCAGGGTTAGATAGTGACTGAACATTTCGTGGTGAGTGTGGAGTGATATGAAAGAGCTTCCACAGTACACCTGAATCTCCACAGTGTTAGAAACTAGTATAACCTCAATTTTTAAAATGACATCGGATAGAAAATAAAAATAATATGTGTTCAAATGTTATCGTGCTATTTAAAAGAATTCATTATAACCTTGCATTAAAAAATATCAGTTCAACCATTTGATGAGCTTTTGAGTTCATTCCCCCACAGTGTCTGTTCCCAACATCTTTTCAATGTACCTCACATACTGATTTATGAGGAATATTTGAGACCATCAGCCCACAGAAAGAAAGTAGGGCAAATGATTGATTCCTGGGAGAACTCAGCACCAGTAACACCAGTAATCTCTCCAGATCAAGTCAGATTCTCTACCTTATCCCAGAGAAAATGTCTGACCTGGCAAAAATGTTCCCCACATTGCTCTAGAAATAACAAACCACTGAAACTACTAGCCTTCATCTTGTGAAAACATAAAAAAGAAGAAACGAAGGCTATATACCTGTAGCTGTTGAACAAGTTGGTTCAAATCAGCATAACTTTGAAATTCCAAATCACTCAAAGGATATCGCTTTTTGAGCTAAATTCCTACTAAGTTGGGGAGAGATTGGCATTTAAACAGATGTCAGCAGTGTTTTGGGAAATGTAAATTGAGGTACAGATGGTGACTGCTAGGGAGTTAAGAGCATCTGTGTTCCATGAAAAAAAAACTATATTTGTGAAAATTTTTTAAATAATAACTAAAACTCCCAACTTGATTTTGAAAGGAGACAGGAAAATATCCTCGTTGGATGGCACTGTGTGATAAGATTCTTATCAAATCGAAGAAAATTTAAATTTCTTGTCCCTGGTTATAAATTAGATCCAAGGTGAAGAATTATATACAAAATTAGAGCTTACACTTCAAAAGAACAACCATATAACCTTGGGGAAAACTACTAGTTCTTCTATTTCAGTCAACTTTTTTGCTCAGAGTAAGTTCTCAGGAAAATATCTGGCCACACAAGTGGTGAAAAGCAAAGACCCTGATGTCAGAAAGCCTGAGTTCAAATTCTAACTGATGCTTTGCAGCCATGAGACATGACGTTGGGACCCTAGGAAATAATATTTAAGCCTGTTTCCTTCTGTGTAAAATGAAGATAACAAACATCTCTGAATGCAGCAGTTATGTGTACCTAGGTCGAGAAGTCAACATGATGAACGACCTAAAACCTGAGCTGTGCAGGAGGAAGAGAGCAGCATGGAATGCCTTCAAAGGCATCGAAGAAATAGCTAAAAGGACAAAGAACCTCCAGCTCCGGGCACATCTCTTTGACTCCACCGTTCTCCCTGCATTAACATACGCCTCAGAGACCTAGGCGCTACGAAAGCAGGATGAGAATGCTATCCGGGACTACCAGAGAGGCATCGAAAGAGCTATGCTTGGAATATCACGTCTCACTCAAGTGAGTGAAGGAATCCGAAGTTCTGACCTCCGTCGCTATTCCAGAATCAGGGACGCTGTCTCGTTTGCCAAGGCATCGAAAATCAGATGGGCTGGACATGTAATGTGATTTGGAGACAACCGCTGGACTAGAGCCGTTACCGACTGGATCCCACGGGATGTCAAAAGATCACGTGGCCGCCCACCTACAAGATGGTCAGACTTCCTTGTTAAGACCCTGGAAGGAACGGTTTGAGGCTCTTCATATTCCTGAATCAACCAGATGCCATTGGGCTACATTGGCACGTGATAGGGTCCAATAGAAATGTTACTGGCGCCTGCTCGAGCAAATCGATGAATAACGGGATTCAAGTGATCAAGTGATCAAGTGATCAAAATGAAGATAAAATAATAGCACCTGCCCTGCTAAATCATCCTGAGAACTAAGTTGCATATTATATATATTATATATATAGTATATATATATACAATATATATATTGTGTATATATATATTTTTTCCAATTTTATTTTATTTTATTATTTCCCCAAATATTGTTACACCATTTTAGACATACAATTGAAAGATGCTCATGTAGAGTTCTGGTTCCACAGTGTTCCAACACCCATCCCTCCACCCAAACCCTTCTCCCATCACCAATGTCCCCACCTCCCCCCCCCTCCCACACCTCAACTACTTGGCGGGTTCTGTATGTCATTTCTCTCCTCTTTATCTCTCCCTCCCGCCAAACCTTCCGCTCTTTGTGGAATTCAGTGCATTAAAAGACATCACTGTTTCCACTATTCTAATGGACCGCGGCCGCTTGCCGCGGGTACTGGGCTCGAACTGGTTTTGCTCTGTTGATCTGGTCATGAGGCAGTTTCCCAGCGTCCAGACAGCGAAAATGGTGGCTAGTGTGATGGGCAAGTCTCATCCGGCTACTTCCGGGACCCCCAGAGGTGACGGGCCCACTCCCAAAACCCGTCTGCCCTCCTGGGGGTCCCCTCTTCAGCCGGGCCCAGGGCGAGCCGAGTTCCAGCCTCCCCAGCCGCTTCATGTTATGGCCGATGGCCCCTATATATTGCTTACAGTTTCTAGTATGCATCAGTAAACTAGAAATATCAAGATAGTATTCTTTTTAATCCTGAGCTATCTATACAGCAATAGGTATTGCTCACTTACACATAGATCCTCCAATCCCACCACTGTAATAGAGCATAAATCAAGAGATCTGGATGAACCAACAATTCTGCAGTTGGTACAGATCACCAAAGATCTAACCAAGGACGTTTGACTTTGTTTTCATTTGGAACAGGCTTCTAGACTTTTCCTACCAAAAGAACCAGTTACTCCACATAGGATTATCAGTAGTCTTTGGAAGAGACCCTTTAGCAAGAGGCAGAAACCTTTTCAGAAATCTTACATCATGATAATTTTAAAAGTTGCGTTCCTGGGGCCAGAGCGATAGCACAGCGGGTAGGGCATCTGCCTTGCATGCGGCCGGCCCATGCAGGCCTGGGTTCGATTCCCAGTATCCCATATGATCCCCCGAGCACCGCCAGGAGTAATTCCTGAGTGCAGAGCCAGGAGAAACCCCTGAGCATTGCCAGGTGTGACCCAAAAAAGCAAAAAAATAAAATAAATAAATAAAAAATAAAGGTTGCATTCCCTTTAGTATCATGAGCATTCTAGAAATCTTAATATGTTAAAACTAAAAACCCTAATCTTAAAACCAGAAAAAGACTGAATCACTGTCTACCTGATTCCTTTGTTGCTTGCTTGTTTGCCTGTAAGAATTCTCATGCTCAGTTTCTCATATTAATCTCATTTGTCTCCTTCAAGGAAAATCAAGAAACCAAAAGGTTAATTGATTCAGTCATATTAGGAAACTGTGTGGGAACCATATAGAGATCCAAGCTCCCAGGATAGAGTTTAATGTGTTCTACACCCTGCCTGATTGGAATGAGTTTATGAATTAGATCCTGTACACAAATGGATGCATTTAGCTTCGTTCACAGCACATCCAGAAACTCATTTACCGGATCCATAAGCGCTTGTAAACATTGCTAATGGAGTTTGCTAAATGAATATTATAAACGTAATCCAAATGAGCTCTCCATGGAAATTGCAAATCATATGAAAAATATAGTGCATTTGGTTATAGCGCATTTCAGTAACGGTATATTTTAGTTAATTGTGTTAGTATATTATACTTGACTAAATGTCAGCACCTAGGGAAAAAAATTAGCTTTTTATGCCTGCCTAATATTATTTGGGTTCAGTTACTGGATGTTACATAATCTATAAATCAAAGGGTGTTTTTTTGTTGCTCAAAGTTATCTTCTTGGTTCATACTATATTCCTGAGAGGAGATTAGGATTTTAAAAAAATGTGTAGGCTCTTTCAGCAATTCAGGATATCAATAGGATCCTTAAAAATTTTCAAAATGGTTTCCTGGTGACCCGAAATAGTGCCTGAAAGAGTCTTTCTCACATGGAACTTGAATCAAAAGTTAAAATTCTTAATTAATAAAAGTACAGGGAAGTTTTAAACATATAGCAGTGTCATCTTTCTTTTTCTCGTGTAATTATATTTTCAACTATGTAGTCTTTAATTTATCATTTGAATGAGAATTCTATACTCATTACTTACTCATCAGAGCACAAACCACCCATGATTGGAGACTTCTGATGTTTTTCTTACCTTCATGATGAATCATTTCTGGAGTTAGAACATGACCATTTATTCAAAGTATAATTCTGATGGCTTTATAAGTTCAGATCCCATGGGTCCAGAGCTATAGTTCAGTGTCTAGGAAACTTGCCTTGCACACAGTTACCCTAGTTTAATCCCTAGAATAGCATAAGGTCCCCCCTAGCCCTCCAATAGTGATTCCTACATACAGAACCAGAAATAAGCCCTGAACACCACTAAGTGTGGCCCAAAATCAATCAAAAAGTTCAATTTTTCAAAGTGTGTAACTTTTGCTTTATAGTGAGAAACTAAGAATATAAATGCATAATATTATATAAAAATAAAACTGACCTAAAAACTGAAGCAATTTGCCCAGAAAACAAATTCATTATCTACAACAGTCAGTATCTGTAGACTTTTAGAAAGTCAGACTGCTCTCTCTTTAATAGCAATGCAGGAATTAAAAATAATAACGCCTGGGCTGGAGCGATAGCCCAGTGGGTAGGGCGTTGCCTTGCCCGGCCGGCCCATGCCGGCCTGGGTTCGATCCCCGGCATCCCATGTGGTTCCCCAAGTACCACCAGGAGTGATTCCTGAGTGCAGAGCCAGGAGAAACCCCTGAGCATTGCAGGGTGTGACCCAAAAATAAAATAATAATAATAATAATAATAATAATAATAATAATAATAACTCCTGTGATATCCAAAATTCATTTAACAACTGAGAACGCATTCCTAAATATTGTACCCATTTCAAACTTGGAACCAACCAGTGAAAGTCAAATCTGTATGTTAAATTGTTCATGTAGGATATATCACTTCTAGTTACTCTACCTGTAGCTTTTTCGTGCTGATAGTATCCAAATATGACACATATCAAGTCTTTTCTTTCTTTCACTGTGGTTCCCCATTCCTCTGTCTGCTTTTACATATCTGCTCAGGTGGCTGAAGAGACAGTACAGCAGATAAGGCTCTTGCCGTGCATGCAGCTGACCCAGGTCAATCCCAACACCTCATGTGGTCCCTGGAGCCCACCAGGAGTTACATCTCTGAGCATAAAACCAGGAGTAAACTCTGAGCACTTCAGGTTGTAGGCAACAAATAAAAAACATAAATTTCTGCTAAAAAAGTAAGTTCATAAAGAAGTAAAGAAATAATCTGCCCAGACACAAATGAGTGGTTGAGTCCCTTGAAATAGCAAGTTTTAAATAATGATTTTGATTGTTCTTATTTGCTTGCTCTTCATTCATTTCAATAAGGAAATCCATATGATGTTTTAGTGACAAAAACAAATGTTGAAATACATTTCATTTAGTTTTCAGAGAATTGTTAGAGTTTCTTACATTATGGAGATTAAACTTTGAAGTATTAACGAGTTAAAGAATATATGCCATTCTGCAGTCAAATGCTCTACCACTGAGCGATATTCCCTCAGTTGGGTCCATGCCATTCTGAAAAGATCATTCCTAAAATGCTACTATCATGAACAGACATCCCAAGAAAATAAAGTGTGAGCCAAGTTAGTGTTAATAATTTATTTTTAAAAAATCTTATTTGTTCATTTGTAAGTAATTGTCATGCTAAAAAGAAGCTGAGGAATAATTTCAGTAATAACTTTGATAGCTAAAGATGAAATATGTTGAGTAAGCAAATATTATGGGTAGTAAATTAGTATATCAACCAAAATAATGCCTATAATTTAGGGAAATAGGTTGATTTTTATTTAATCATTTATGTCACATAAAAATATGTGGATTTTGTTTGGTGTGTATGTGTGTTTAAAAATCTTTCAGTGACCTGGAATCTTTTGAATACCAATTACTAATATGTAAGTGAAGCACAGACAAATATCACATTTAGCCTACTTATAAAGGGATCTCCAAGGGAGATGTTATTTTCCCCCAAAAAGATACCACCAACTTGTACTACTTTCAATGGACTCAAGGCACTCTTTGAAGGTAAAAAGGTCTTGATTACCCAAGTCTAGAAACTACAGTGAAAAATGTGAGTGCTTATTTTCTTTAATGGGCAGACCACAGATGCTATTGAGAGTCATAAGAATCTATTCTTTTTGATGTTGTTGTTTCTACAGTATTTTTGCAATAGCAGATTTTTAACTAAATATAAAAGTATTTCCTTCATAATGAATTCTTTTCTGTATTTTTAATCAATCAGTTTAGCTCACATTCAGTGCACTTTTCTGTTTCTTCCATTCCATTTTTATGATAAAAAAAATCCAATGTAATATTCTAGACAAGAATATGCTGTCAATTTATATAATGGCACCTTAATATTTTCCACATTATTCTCACTCCTCTTCTACTGACTTATTTTTAGCGCTGTTACACATTGAGCTCATGATCTTTCCTTGGAAGGTTCTGGCTCATTCAATATCCATCACTATGTATGATTAGCTTAAATTGTTCTTTGATGTGCATCACCTCACACTTTCCTGTTTCAAATTTCATCTTCATCATATTGTCCAATTACCTAAATTTGTTAAGTTTTCTTGAGTTCCTTATAGGACTTATTGGATCTGAAATTTTAGGGTCTTTGAGTAATATCACTCCTTTACTCACCTTATCTTATAAATGGTTAAAAATATATATCCAACAACAAAAAATCTTTTCTGCTAAAGACCTTAGGGCATACTATTATTAACCTCATTCTGCATCTGTAAGTGAACCTGATCCCATTCCCTCGGGGCTCTTCCCTAGTTATTTCAGTCCCTAGGCTGGCTTTTACCTTTAAGGTTACAATGACAACGTCTTTTTATCTGGTCCCAGGAAAGTAATTTATCAAAATGCCTCTCAGGGTCAAAAAGCTCATATGTACTCCTGGCAGTTTCCATGTGATCAAAACTTAAATCATGCACAATATACACAGTTCTGTAGCCAGTATTATGCTTATGAGTCATTTTGTATTCAATTTCACTTTTTCTTGTTTGTCTCCTTTTTCTTTGTTATATGAATACCATGCTTATTTTCTTATTTATAAGACCTCTGAGCTTCTCTTGTTAGAGGTCTTTGGGCTTACTCTCTACCATCCATCTCCTTACCTATATAGAGAAGTAACTGAATCTTATTTGAAAATCACAGGGCTTTGAGTTAAGCTTTAATATAAATATGCTACATTATTTGCCTCCTAAAAGAAAACTACTGTGTCCTAAATAGAAAAATAAAGATATACAAGCCAGGGAAATGACTCTGGGCATCCAGAAACCCCAGATTCAATCCATGATCCCCTAACCACTGTTGGTAGTCATCCTAAGCACTGAACCAGTACTTAGGATGTACTTCCCCTGACACTGCCAGGTAAGGCCAAAAAAAAGAATAAGTATCTTGAAAAATAGGAAAAACTGGACACTATTGAATGACTCAATATGAAGAAGCAATCCAAAATGCATCCTTAGAGGCACAGTGATCAAGCAAGGGAGTCAAATAGCTCTTGAGTAGACTGTTAAATCATTCCCCAAGCATAGTTTAAAATATGTGTCATCTTCTAGCAAGATACTCTTACCTTAAAAGAATGAAGCATGTGTATATATGACCTTTATAATTATGAAATCTCAATTCCAGCTCATTGTGCATTTCAACCTTCCATCATGACTAGGGAGATTTTGCATTATAACCAAACATTTTCATTGTGTCACTGTCTTCCCGTTCATCATCGATTTGCTTGAGCAGACACCAGTAACATCTCCATATGTCCTGTCTCATGCAAGTAGCCCCAAGGGCACCTGCTTGCTCCAGGATCATCAAGAGCCTCAAACCATTCCATCAGGTCATGGGAATGAGATCTATAATTGTTACTGGTATTTGGCATATCAAATACGACACGGGTAGCTTGCCAGGCTCTGCTGTGCAGGTGGCATACTCTTGTAGTCATCTCTAAATCAAGCATTTATTGATGCAGCCGTTCAAGCCGGGCTGTGATAGGTTGGTCTGCTGGGTGGAGTTCTCGTTTTTTTTTATTGTGACTACATTGTTTTTCCAGATAAATTCTAAACAGCTACCTTGGAGCTCTAAAGTATGTGTATCTAATTTAATCATGAAATCTCTAGTTTGAAACCATGTAAATAATGTGTGATATATCTTATTTATCTTTGCGATTCTAAGGATCATTAAAGAATAAAAGACAAACAAGTATCTGGGCAGTTATTAAACTTCATTTCAAAACATATATCACATTTTCAAAGATCCTAATCTAGTTAATGGCAAATCATTTAAAGGCACAAACTGCTTTCTAAGGAATATCCTCTTTGTGTCCTTAATTTGTCATGCTGGGAAACAAAATCCATAAAACAAGTAAGTCTGCCCTTTTAAGTTATGAAAATAATGTAGAACAAGAGCAGCTGTGATAAGAATGCTTCACTGGGAAAAGGTATGACTCATAGTTTGCAAATTTGCTTCCAAACCCAAAAGCAAGAGTTCAATTCCTACCTAGAAAAAAAATAGATTCAAGGTATCAAATGTTTGCTATTTCAAAAGATGTAACGTGTTTTTAAGTCTATCTTGTCATCATATTACATTTATGAGTGGTTGTAGAAATGGTCATTAACACCAGCACTGCCTCTATGAGCATTCATCTTTCTGATGGAAACTTTGACTTGTGGGTATGACCCAAAAAGAAAATAAAAAGTGGGAAGAAAATCAAAATCAAGCTAAGATAGCTTCCCAAAACTGTCCAAAAATTTAACTTCCCAAAGGTGACTAATTGTTGGATGATAGGTTCAGCTAGTCTGGGAGCTTTGCTTTTTACCCACTTACAGCTTAATCTACTTACATGTTCTTAAACCAAGGTTCATTCTAATGAGGTCTCTCTTCTATGTAAACACTGAAAGAGGGTGTGGCAGTTACAGAAGTCACCTTAACTCTGAATAACTTCTGACTTATTATACATTACTAAGACTTCTATGTTTTCTAGATTGGGCACAGATCCTCTTTATACCCACTGCACCCAGTGTGGAACAGTTAGAATTTACCAGGATATACCACCCTGGCTACATAGAGACTATAGGAAGATTAGAGGAAGGATCATACTAGTTTGTCCTCATGCAGGCGAATGTGACCCTTTCAGTATACAGAGAACAAGATACTCAGAATCACCCTGGTGCAGATAATAAGTAAGAAGGACCTTGTGGGTACCATCTAGATTACATGAAGCCCATGAAATTAAGATGTATTACTTTTATATCAGCCCTCTCTCCAGTGTTTTATATAAGAGATAATCTTGGAAGAAGGGATTAGTCCTTGGAGTAATCCTTTGTTTATACCTGTGATAGGGTGTGGCACCACCCTTTATATTCAATTCCTGTTTAAGGTTTTGTTGTTGTTTAGGGTTCTTTGTTGACAGGACCCTCCTTGTCACAGAATAGGATTACTTTGGGGTGTGTGTGTGTGTGTGTGTGTGTGTGTGTGTGTGTGTGTGTGTGTGGAGGGGACTGACTTGAGGCCCCTTCCCCTTTTTTCCTGCTCCTTCTTTTGGGTAGGACTCCTCTCCGGTGAGATCCTCTCTCTTTTCTGGGAGACTTAGGCTCTCTTGTATGGTCTAAATTCTGACCAGAGCTAGAGTTCTTTCATTATATTGGGTTGCGGTGGTAGAGCTTTTGTACTATTAAAAGTCATTTCGAACTGCACCGACTTCTGAGTTTTCATCCGTTCCCCTGTCGGCCTTGGAGGTAGAAGAGAACTTCTGTTCTGACACTGTCAGGGACCCCATCAGCATCCCCGACAACTAATAACTTTCAAAAAAATGTTATTATGTTGTACACTGATTTTCTTTTACTTCTCTATGGTTTAAAAATTTGAGTCAATGATCAGCTTCTTCACTGAGTTTGACCAGCTTGATCCTGGTCTAGTCACATTTATTTATTAAACAAAGATTATAGAGTGCCACTAAAATGGCATCACTCATGATACACATGTATCTAAAAGTTTAAACAGATGTCATATTCCACATTGTCTGGATTTTCTCACCCTAAGTTCACTTTGTGTTTCTATGATTTTCAGATGCCTTGAAGATTGTTAACATACAGAGAACAGTGGTCAAGTATTTTATTTTCCCTTGTTGTGTTTTCCCTTTCTTCCTTCATCTCTTTTGTGGAGCATATAGTCATGCTAACCAAAGCATCCAGAATATAAAATGTAACAGCATGAAGAACATGTTTTGGCTTTGGCTAAACCCCAAGAGCTTGAACAGTCATTGAAGATATTCACACAAAAACCTGGCTGATGTCACCCACTCTTGGCATCAGGATCCCTGAAATTATCAGCTCTAGTGAATATCTATTTTCAAATTTATTTAGTAGAATGAAAAGTGTTCTGTCCTATCAGCACTATATTTTTTTTAATTATAAGGGTCGACTGAGTTTTACGTATCATATGAGAGATGGGACAAAAGATGGAAAAGCAAAGGTCGAAGTCAATCTACCTTGAAATTGGCAGAAAGTCTTCGATGAAGACTCTCCTCTCTCTCTCTCTCTCTCTCTCTCTCTGTTTTTTGGGTCACTTGCAGAGTTTCCCATAACTTGCTAACTGGACCAAATATAGTGGTAGGCATCAAACCGGGTCAATCATATGCAAGGCAAGTGTCCTACTTGCTGTACTGTTGCTCCAGCCCATAATTAGGGACTCTATCTACATCCAAGAGGGAACTCATGAATTGTATTGTTGTACTGATAATATAATGATTCTAGCTAAATAAAAAGTCAGTTAGGTATATTGATATTTTAAGATCTTGATTGATGAAAGGTGGGGTTGTCCCAGGTCTAATTAAGATGCACCCCACTGATTCAAAGGTAGAGGCAAAGAGAGTGATTTAATTTACCACTACAAGCAGGCATATGATAGGCAAAAACAGATTTAAAAAACCGGTTGTCAAGAATAATTAGAATGAACAGAGTATCCAGACATCATACGTGTGAAATTAGGTATACATGTTGGCACTAAAGTGGGCAAGATTTGAGACCACTAATGGGTTCCACAACTGTGGTCCTGAAACCTTCACCATGAAGGATCTTTTAGGGCCTTTGCTCAGAAAAAATAACATCTCCTTTCCTGTGTAAAGCAGCTGTGAGGGAGCTCTCCTGACTGCCACTGTTCTTTGTCAGCTGGCCTGAGGGCAGAGCCTCCATCTTCAATGGCTCTTATTCCTCTCCCACCACCACTTTACAGCTTACTAAATCCCATTATTACCTTGTTGAAAGGTACACTTCCACCCCCCCATTGAATCATACTGTAATGATTATATTATATATGTAGTTGGTTTGAGTAGTAAAATGAGACTTTTCACTTAATTATAAAAATTAGCAGTATTGGAACCTAAACCTTAAGATAGCCATCTGATAGCCATCTGACTTCAGTTTGATACCAGCGCTGAGGATGTTCCCCTGAACACAGCCAAGAGTGATTCCCGAGCACTGATCCCAGACTCCCCAGATCCTTAGATCACTAGATTCCCATTCATCATCTATTTGGTAGAGCGGGCACCAGTAATATCTCCATATGTCCTGTCTCATGCTAGTAGAACCCAAAGGCATCCGCTTGCTCCAGGAACATAAAGAGCCTCAAGCCATTATATTAGGTCATGGGAATGACCTAATATAAATGTTACTGGTATTTGGCATATCAAATATGACATGAGAAGCTTGCCAGGCTTGCCGTGCGGGTGGCATACTCTTGTAGTCACCTCTAAATAAAGCATTTATTGATTAACCGCGCTGCTCGGGCTGTGGTAGTCTGGTCTGCTGGGTGGAGTTGTGACGAGAGGGAAGTCTGGATGTGGAAAATGGCGGCCCCCATGGAGTAGGGGGGGGTCGTCTGGCTTGTTGTAAGGCTCTGCTGGGGTCGAAGGCCAGGGCTAGAATCCGCCATGCCTCCCGGGCGACTCATGAGCCGCTGGGCACAGGGAGAGCAAGTAGCAGCTCTGCCCCATGTTTGAGTATCTCTGGTTCAGCATACCTGGGCCAGATTGAAAAAAAACTGCTGCAGGGTGGGTGTCAATGATCCGGGCTGTAATAGACTGGTCTGCTGGGTGGAGGTATGATGAGAAAGAAGTCCGGATGTGGAAAACGGCGGCCCCCATGGAGTTGGGGGTGGGGGGGTCGACTGGCTTGTTGTGAGGCTCTGCTGGGGTGGCAGTCTAGGACTAGAACCCACCATGCCTCCCGGGTGCTCTCATGAGTGGCTGGGCACAGGGAGAGCAAGTAGCAATTCTGCCCCCATGTCTGAGAGTCTCTCCCCAGTTCAGACTCCCCAGTCCCCAACAAAACAATAATAGTGACTTTATGCTTCTGCATTGACTGTAGTTTCTTTACCAAAAACGAGAGAAAATTGCCAGGGCCCCAGGAAATCACATTTGGGCTTTACTGTGTTTTACTAGTTTTCATATGGATATAGGGTACTCAAAGATGTTGCCATACATTAATCACCATCTTTCACTCATTTTCCTTCTTCCACTGCCTCAAAATTAATCATAAGAGGAATAAGAAGTGGGACAAAAAATGAACCTAGAAAAACCAAATGAGGGAAATACAATAACTGATCTTTGCCATTTAGAACCAGTATAAAGATATCTCTTGAGGTAGATCATTCACTTATTCAGAACTTATATTATTTTCAAATATGAAATAAAACAGTAGAGATACATTCTACCTGATTCTCAGAACAGCCTCAAAACTAGTGGAATCCAACCTTGGGGAGGAAATAACACGAGGGGCATATAAAGATTCAAATACAAGATGAAATTGCAATAATGTAAACTATGTCGAAAGGTTCTCCATGCTAAGTGATGTGCAAATAAAAGAAATCATCCTTTTTATAGAACACTATGAAATGGAGACAAAATTTTTCTATAACACAACATAAAAAGCAAATGATGACCAACTACAGTTATTTCCTCTCAATTTTCTGACCAGCCTGTGCTGTGCTGGAGCCCTGTCCTGTCCCTTGCTCAGGTGTGGAATCAAGGACCCTGCAGGCATCCTGTTACCCAGGAACCAAATCCAGGTGTTGAGTGTCATAAGCAGGCTCCCTTAGGCCTGCATTTGTCTCTCACACACCCTTGATTTCAGTATCTGTGGAAGCATCCAGGAAAATAATCTTTTCAGAGAAAATTAAATAGAAATAAAATATTTTTAAAAAATCAGGCAACATTGAGTGAGCCAAACTCAAACAGATAAGCAGCAAAAATAAGTGACAGTATATATAGCAACAACAAAAATAACTGAAGAAAGGTGTATTTGCTAAGTGATCCTATTCTAAATAATCATAATCCAGAGTTGGAAAAAAGCAAGCAAAATCATTATCAATATTTCCCCTTATTCATCACACTGTGCAGAAAAGGTTAATTGTCCTATTTTAAAGGGTCACTTACTAAAGAAGCCAAAAATCTCACTGAATGACAGTAAAATATGTGGATGAAGTTGACTGATAACTGGCAAACTGAACCAATAAATTACCTTATTTGAAGACCTCTCTATTATGTATGTGACCTAATTTAAATTTTTTCAAAATAATAATTACATAAATGTGTAATATTCACTATCCATAGTATATGAGTGTGACTCGTCACAAAACATTATGACATAAATTAAAACCATCAGTTCACTCATCCCAGAACAGGAATTGCAATCATCAGAGCTCACTTTTAAATAAATAAAAGAGTCTTTTGAAATGCCATCAAATATTCATTGTCTTTCAGGTCTTAGGAGCTAATTAGTAATTTGTTCTTGTACTAA
>JAJIBD010033272.1:22500-57800 GCA_021461705.1 Cryptotis parvus | reverse complement strand
GGATTTGAAGAAAGAAATGTTGAAAAAAAATCAAAGGGAAAAGAACTATACCTACATACGTTATTTGATTTCTTGGTTCCAGGAAACACAAAAACATAATTTTAATTATTTCACAAAATTCTATAGTTTTCATATATTACAATAGCAGTGTTAAACAAAGCACCTTAAAAATAAGAAGCACCATATTCTAGCATGACTGTACTTTCCATGGTGCTGAAAACAAGTTCGATGATTAGGAAATTGTTTAAAAATATGTCTCAAATAGAAATATATCAGGTGAAGTACTAAAGAGAATTATGCAGTGAAAAGGGTTTTTTTTTGCAATCAACTAAGCATAAACTGAAATTTTAAACTCTGAAGAGTTTTTTTAGATATTGAAATACTTTAAACTTTATTTTTTCTAACTTAGTGAATAGGGAAAATATTTTTGTGTGGATAATTGATTATTGTCAAAATGAAGATAGCATCTCAGTCATAGAATTTTTTAAAACAGTAGGTTTTCTGATGTTATAATTTTGCTTTTTTCAAAATGTTTGATTATTTTTGGCAATGCTTAAGGGTTACCCCTGGCTGTACACTCAGGAATTACTCCTGGTGGTACTCAGGGAACATATGGGATGCTGGGGAACGAACCTGTGCCAGTCATGTTCAGGGCAAATACCCTACCCGCTGCACTATTGCTCCGGCTCCCAAACATACATTTCTTGGTTCTTAAAAATGTGTTTCTCATAGACTATTTGGAAAATAATGAAAGTTACCTAACAACAGAGCAAAGATTACTTTAATATCAGCACTCAGACAACTGAGACAGACATGGGGCCGAGCTGCTACTGGCTCCCACTGTGCCCAGCCGCTCATGAGGTGCCCAGGAGGGATGGCAGGTTCTAGCCCTGGCCCGCCACCCCAGCAGAGCCTCACAACAAGCCAGCGGCCCCCTCCCCCACTCCATGAGGGCCTCCATTTTCCACATCCGGACTTCCCCTCGTCAGAACTCCACCCAGCAGACCAGCCTATCACCGCCCGGCTGCGCGGCGCATGCGACCATGCGGTTCATCAATAAATGTTGGATTTTGAGATGACTACAAGAGCATGCTACCAGCATGGCAGAGCCTGGCAAGCTACCCGTGTAGTATTTGATATGCCAGATACCAGTAACAATTATAGACCTCATTCCCATGACCTGATGGAATGGTTTGAGGCTCTTTATGTTCCTGGAGCAAGCAGGTGGCCTTGGGCTCTACTTGCATGAGACAGGTCATATGGAGATGTTACTGGTGCCTGCTTGAGCAATTGGATGATGAATGGGAAGAGCGGTGATACAGTGATTTTTGGACAGTGATTATTTCAATGTCATATATTGGATGATATTGCAGGAGATCACGTGTTTCTCATGTATTAAATAATGACATTTATATGAATATGTATTACACATGGCATACTATAGGGAGATATGCTTCTATGTCTGGTAACATAAATTATATTTATAGTATCTAGCATATTACATAGTACAATGTAGCAGAATATATACAATAGTGTGTATATAAGTATTTAGTAAATCTTTGTATTGTTCAAAAATATGGTATATGACTACTACATATATTTGTAGGCCTAGTTTTGGCATACTTATATTTGTTAGTCTTAGAAGCCAGAAATACATAAACAGGTGCATCCAAAAAAATTAGGTTATGTTTAGGTGATTATCTAATAAAAGAGGAAGCTTGAAAAGGAAAAATGGTTTTCTCATAAGGTTTTCAATTTTTGTTTGTTTGTTTGTTTATTTTTGATCCACTTGGCAACACTCAGGAGTTACTCTGGCTTTGAATTTAGGAGTCACTCCTGGTGGTGCTCAGGGATGCCAGAGATTCAGTCCAGGTCTCTTGCATGCAAGGTGAGTGTCTTCACACCCTCTGTACTATCTTTCCACCCCGAGTTTTCCATTTTGTTATTTCTCTATCACAGACATGATAACCATGTTTCAGTATATCTAGAATAGGTTTAACAAGTTCTTAAATATTTGTTTATAATCATTCACCTTGTAAGATAAGGTCATTAGACAAAAATACCAGTCTAACATCCCACACTTAGAAAGCAGCTAAGAAGATAAACATCTGAATCAGTTGGGAATCAGGCCATATGGGTAGCATATATTAAGTTTATCACCAATTAGAGAAGACTAAATTATTTTAGATCGTGTTTTAAAATGTATATATCATTGTCTATTGCAGCTTTCAAATGGAAAGTTACTAATTTTCTGTTTTCCTTATTTCTTCTTTATGGAGTGCACATGGATATTGTTCTTTGACCTGTATCAAACCTATATGAAGAAAAAATGTTTTGAATTGCTTATAGTCTTTGAATGCAAGAAGAAATGAACAATCTCCTCTGCATCCCTCCAAGAACCTTAATGTGACGTGATCTATAAGCCAATATCTTCTTCCATTTCACAATATTATAATTCTTTCCTTTTGACAGTCATTTGATGGAAAATAGAAATAAAACTTGGTGAAATAAGGGATGTTCTTAATGGGAAAGAGGGAATTTTGAGACTGAAATTATTCCTCTGTAGCAGATTCTTCAGATCATAGAGCGGCACCCCACTCCCTCCTCCAGCGATAAAGCACTGATTTCATTTGTCCTTGGCGCAGGCAGCAGCAGGGAACATTCTGCAGCAGTGCTGAGAGAGTAACAGGTTTATTTAATGGAAAGATGAGAGATGAGACACTGACAGAGTGCAAATGTGTGCAAGATGCGGAGTCAGAACAGATGGGGAGGATGTTGTCGAAATAGAAGTCAAAGAAATCTTCCAACCTGCAGCTAAGATGCTTCTCTCAACACTCCCCCGTCGACAAAGGAAACCAAACCTAAGACTATCAAAAAGAAACACAAAGAATCTCTAGTCAACTTGCAGTTGTTACCTTAAAGGAAAAACTATGATAACAACTTATAACATTTCCCCTATATAGAGCAATGTGGCAGTAGGGCTGCACACCCCTTGTCAGAAAGAAATGAACTATCGATCCAACTCTGTGAGCTCTCTAAACAAGAGGATTAGATAACTACGCAGTGATTGGGACCGTGGCTCACCCCGACACGCAGCCTGTAGCAGAGTTGTCTGTGGCGGTGCAGAACCGAAAATGAGCACTGTGGGCAGAAAGAGTCAAGAACGCAGAATGTTTAGGACAGGCTGTGAATGCATATCTTACCCAGAGCCAAAGCTCTGCTCTCTGTTAAACTGAGTCTAAAGCAGCCACACCGGTTCATTTTCTGAGTTCAAGGCCCTGTTATTGCATCAACTTCCTGTGCCTAGTTCGCACATATGATTTCACACCACAGAAGATTAATTTCTGAAAACAATTCAGAAAGAGTTTCATTTCTTGGCAGAAAATAAACTCTAAGATAGAACACACTGGTAACCTGATATTGTTGTCTGTTTATAGTCAGCTCATGGAATCGTACTGCCTAATGCAGTTGTTCTGAAGGTTTGTTTATTTACAGTCGACAGTTTACCTCAGTCACCTTCCTGTTCAAGTTAGAAAAATCTTCATGCTGTGAGTCATCAGTCACTGTGATTGGTGCCAGGTATACCCACTGCCCTCAAGTTAGAAAAAATGATACATCATGTTTGACAAATTTAAATTCAGACTGGCTGGGATAATTCTTGCACTAATTCAATTAACCTGGGCATGTGTATGAGCTATATTAAGCTATATTATTTGAGAGGTAAAAATAATATTCATTTGTATCAAATCAATAGTTTTTAGGCACTGATTATTTTTTCTGAAATGCTGGAATGAAATATTTCCTCTTAATTTTAATGACACTTGCCTTATACACTTATTTTTATTCAAAAGTATATAATTACATTTAATTTAATTAAAGTGCTAATGAGACAAATCAATTTTATTGAAAAGTAAGTGCCTATAATAAGTGGGTGATGCATTATACACATTAAATTAGTCAGTTTCAGCATTTTGTGCATGTATTATAGACCCGATGAAAACTCATCTTACATAACAGGCCTCCACTAGGTACATGAATCTGTATAAGGGTTGTTGTTTTTCTTTCTTCCTTGGAATGTGGGCGGGAGGGGCACACCTAGCTGTGATCAGGTGCTATGCCCAGCATTGTGCTCAGGAGTGACCCCTGGTGGTGTTGAGGGGAAGCATGAGAATTCAATTATACTCCACCTCCCAAAAGGTGATGATTAACCTCTAGATTCTTTCTCTGGAACCGTGAATCCTGCTTTTTAAAACTCACATTAAATTTAATTTTTCACATAAAAATTAAATTTAAATTGTAATTTAAATAAAATTTCAATTCAACATTTCGTGTATGTATTATAGACACCACGAACACCCACCTTTAATTTTTTTTAACCACCAGGTATGATATTTATTTTTAAAGGGGGATAGAAAATTATACAGTTAAATATTAATAATTCCGTGTTAATTTTGCCTCAATAAAGCTTTCAAATATATATAGACTCTGTTTTCCCTCATAAACCATCTTAGACTCTTGTCAATCACTTACTTGTTTTCTCTCTTTCTATAATTTTTGTCTCACCTAATGTTATAGTTATACAATCAGAAAATATAATCTTTGAGATGGACCATTCCCACACTGCATAATTCCTGGAAATTCAAATAGAATGAATCATTAGTTTTTTCATTTTTAATACTAAGTAGTACTCTATGGTATAAATATAATATAGGTTTTTGAAGCCATTTTCTGGTTTTTCTCCTGCCTTCCCTCCACTAAATTAAGGGTTGATGCTGCATCAAATTACAAGATGTTTAACATATACACAGCAATTTGATACACACATATTGTGAAACATTTCTGCCTTTGAATTAATATTTCCATTGCCTCACACACATATTGAGAATATTTAAATCCTGCTTTTTAGTAGTCTTATTATACAATAGAATCTTATCAGCTACAGTCACATTTTATTGTAATTCTTCAGATTTTATTCAACATTAATTTGAAAGTTTGCATCATTTTACCAAATTCTCTCCCCATTCATCTTCAAATTCTCATTAAATCTCTTCTCTCGTCTTTGCCTGTTTTCTAATTGCATTATTTACTTACTTTTGAGGGTTTTTTTTTAATTTTTATTTTTACAATTACAAAGATATACAATTAAAAAGTTCATATTTGGGTTTTGGTCATACAGTGTTCCAGCACCCATCCCTCCACCAGTGCCCATCTCCCACCACCAACGTCCCTGGTTCCCTCCCTCTCCCCAGCCCTTTAATTTTAATTAAATTTAATTAAAAAATTAAATGGCACAAAATTGTGAATAAGAATATTACAATATATAATAGATGGTTATCATATTAGCACCTCCAGATGGGGACATTATTTGAAAGTTACACTAAGAATATAATTTATTTGCTTTTGGGGGGGTAGGGACAACAAACATGCTCAGTGCTCCTGGCTCTGTACTCAGGCATCACTTCTGGTACTCTGGGGGACTATATGGGACACCAAGGAAATGAATTGTTGTCATTCACATGCAGAGCTAGTGCCCTGTCCTCTGTTCTATCTCTTGGATCCTAAGAAAAGAAACATTTTAAGGACTGGTGACTCTCATTTGCCTTTCTATTGAATTGTATTTTTAACGAGTTTCACATGACAACTGAGGATTTATGCTTATCATCAGTATGAAAATGCTTTTGAAAACAAAGATATAAATTTAAAAAATATGACATTTATTTGTGTGACTGTGCTTGTGTGTGTGTGTGGTGTGTGTGTGTGTGTGTGTGTGTGTGAAGCAAGGTACTTTTTATTGAACAAAACATGCTTCCAAAGAAAGGACTGGAGAGGGACTGGAGAGAGTACAGCAGGTACTTGTCTTGCACTAAGCTCTCAGGCATTGAATCCTGGCACCATGCATGGCCCCTTGAGCCATGGAATGACATGTGCAGAGCCTGGAATAAGCCCTGAGAACTTATCGGTGTGCATCACTCCTCTCACAAAAAAAAAATCAACATTGATGCCCCAAATTCCATTGTGGACAAAGAAATAAAATGTTCAGTAAAGGCAGTTTTTTCTTGAAACAGGACATATGGAGATGTTACTGGTGCCCGCTCAAGCAAATCGATGATGAACGGGAAGACAGTGGTACAATGATACAGTGATCTAACACATGATGTGAGAGGAGAGAAAGCTGGGGAATATTTGAAAGATAACACAAGCTCTCCAGAGCAGGAATGACAAGTGATGAAACATAGGGCCAGCAAATGAGATATTTGTTTAAGGGAGAAAACAGACTAGGAGAGCCAGCACAATTTTACAACTTATTCTGATTCACGATCACGATCACGATCCTCCCGTTGATCATCTATTTGCTAGAGCGGGCACCAGTAATATCTCCATATGTCCTGTCTCATGCCAGTAGAGCCAGGGGCATCGGCTTGCTACAGGAACATAAAGAGCCTCAAACCATTATATTAGGTCATGGGAATGACCTAATGTAATTGTTACTGGAATTTGGCATATCAAATACAACACGAGAAGCTTGCCAGGCTTGCCGAGCGGGAGGCAAACTCTTTTAAACACCTCCAAATAAAGCATTTATTGTTGAACCAAGCGGCCGCTTTTGCGCGAGCCGGGCTATGATGGGCTGGTCTGCTGGGTGGAGTTCTGACAGGAGAGAAGTCCAAATGTGGAAAATGGCGGCACCCGTGGAGTGAGGGTGGTGGTCTGGCTTGTTGTGAGGCTCTGCCGAGGTGGTGGGCCAGGGCTAGAACCAGCCATGCCTCCCGACTGCCTCATGAACGGCTGTGCACAGGAGAGCAAGGAACAGCTCTGCCCCCATGTGTGAGAGACTCTGGACCAGCATACCTGGGCCGGATTGAGGAAAAAAGCTGCTGCAGGGTGGGTGTCGATGATCCGGGCTGTGATGGGCTGGTCTGCTGGGTGGATTCTGACGAGAGGGAAGTCCAAATGTGGAAAATGGCGGCACCCGTGGAGTGAGGGTGGTGGTCTGGCTTGTTGTGAGGCTCTGCCGAGGTGGTGGGCCAGGGCTAGAACCCGCCATGCCTCCTAACTGCCTCATGAATGGCTGTGCAGAGGGAGAGCAAGGAACAGCTCTGCCCTATGTCTGAGAGACTCTGGACCGTATTATAAGTATTAAGGGAAAAGGCAAATATTGGAAAACTATACTCATACAAAAAAAATATATATATATGTATATTTCATTTACATTTATATATTTATATTTAAATATAATATTATATATATTAAATGTATATGAAATTAAATATTTATATTTATTTCATATACATTTCAATTCTTTTAATAGAAATAAAACTGCATGAAAGTCAGTGACTTAGTTCAATTAATCCTTCCCTGTTGACCAGATTAGATACAACTCCATTTTATCACCTCCATTATATTCTAGTTTTCAATATGCTTTTGAAAGATATCACTTTATCACTGTATCACTGTCTACCTGTTCATCATCTATTTGCTCAAGCGGGCACCAGTAGCATCTCCATATGTCCTGTCTCATGCTAGTAGATCCCAAGGACATCAGCTTGCTCCAGGAACATAAAGAGCCTCAAACCACTATATTAGGTCATGGGAATGAGGTCTATAAATGTTACTGGTATTTGGCATATCAAATACGACACGGGTAGCTTGCCAGGCTTGCCGTGCATGTGGGATACTCTTGTAGTCATCTCTAAATACAGCATTTATTGATGAACCGTGCGCCCGTGATAGGCTCTTCTGCTGGGTGGAGTTCTGATGAGAAGGCTGTCCGGATGTTGAAAATGGTGGCCCTTATGGAGTGGGGGTTGTCTTGCTTGTTGGGAGACTCTGCTGGGGTGATAGGCCAGGGCTAGAACCTGCCATCCCTCCCAGGTGCCTCGTGAGCGGCTGGGCTCAGGAAGAGCTGGTAGCAGTTCTGCCCCATGTCTGTGAGTCTCTGGAGCAGCATATCCAGGACAGACTTGAAAAAAACTGCTGCAGGGTGAGTGTCGATGATCTGGGCTGTGATAGGCTCGTCTGCTGGGAGGAGTTTTGACGAGAGGGAAGTCCGGATGTGGAAAATGGCGGCCCTCATGGAGTGGGGTGTCGTCTGGCTTGTGAGGCTCTGCTGGGTTGGAGGGCCAGGGCTAGAACCCGCCATCCTCCTGGGATTGAAAAAAATTGAAAAAAAATTACATTATTGATTGAAAAAATCACATTATTTTATTGTATGCCTTTTTTGTTTTCTATATTGTCATGTTTTGTGTTCCTGTTTCAAGTTGATTGTCTTTGGGTAGATTTTTGAGAATGCCCCAGTATATGTCCAATATTTTGATTCATAAAGAATAGCAAATCTGTTTCACATGTTACTTTTCCTGTTTATAGCTCCTAATTAGATAAATTATTATTACAAACCCTCAATTATTTATTTTCATGGAAAATTTCCTTTTTTTCTTTTTCTCCTTTCTTGGTATGGTTCTTTTTCACCAAACTTCCTTAGTTCATTTTAGTTCATCTGTATTTTATGTATTTACTCATTTAAAAAATGAATTCCATCACCAGCTTATTTATACAGTTTTACATGAATTGCCATCTTAGTATTTATGTTACTGAATAATTTGGATATTAAATGTTTCTCATTTACTTTCCTATTTTTCTGGACTATGGTAAGTATATACACATTAATTATACAGTTATAATTCATTCCTATATTTTCAAGCCAAGCTAAAGAAATTTAACCCAATCATCTGTACCTTATTAACTTATAGTTTCTGTCTCAGAGAACAAAAATATTCAAGGTTAGATTACCTTTCTGATGGTAGCAAACACCAATTTCTTGCTAGTATCATGAGGTAAACAAAAACTATATTCAGTAACAAAATTGTCATTTGAAACTTAATAAACAAAGTGAAAGAGAATTTTGGGGCAATAGTATAATGATTTGAATATTTCAATGTCTTATAATATCCTGTTTGCCATTTTTAATGACTAAAATAAGCTCTGCTGGTCCTAGTCCTTTCTCAGACTCACTTTTTATGAGACTAATCCAATTTCCTCTTGTTAGAACTTTTATTGAACAAAAATTATGACCTTACTACTGTGTTTTTTGTTCTCTAAATAATCATGCTTTGCAGTTTTTGTCTGAGTAGACTAAACTTCTAATTCATATTGAAGGTCTTGAAAGGTCCTTTTCTAACACAGAGTTTAACTTAACTGTATCTTTTGGGTTGACAGAAACCCTTTACAATGCTTCTTACTTTTATTGAGTTAAAGAATTGTTCTCTTCTAAGGAAGTAAAGGGCTTACACATATCCAATACATATTTTCCTAAATTTTAATAATTGCTCTGGGTCGGAGCTAAATTATAGTGGGTAGGGTATTTGACCTGCAGGTGGCCAAGATGAATTAGATGTTCAGCCTCCAATATGGTCCTCTGAGCACCACCAGAGGTAATTCCTGAGTGCTGAGCTAGGGGGTATTCCGTAAGATGCACAAGGTGTATCTTCCCCTCCAAATATATTATTTTTTAATAATTTCTTGAAGACTATTTGGAAAATCCAAAGATGGGTTATGAACTAAAATTCCTGTGTTCCCACCACCAATGTCCTCAGTTTCCCTCATGTCACCCTCACCCCACTCCAGCCTGCCTCCATGCTAGGCTCTCTCTCTCTCTCTCTCTCTCTCTCTCTCTCTCTCTCCCTCTCTCTGTCAGCTTCCAAGGCCACATGTACAATAAAGAAGATCAAGCATTTGCTGGGATTTATTGAATTTCAAGACAGGAATAGACCCTAGACATTGCTGGTTGTGACCCAATGCCTAGAACCTGCTAGGGAATAAGTAGACACACAGTTGTGTAGCTTTTATCATGGCAGCTCCATTCCTACATGGGAGTAAATACAGCACTTAGTGTACAAGCTCATTCCTTTACTTTGATATTTAGTCCAATGTTCTAACTTTAAAGAGGTTGCTTAAGTTTCTAAATATACAGAGCAATGATTCATTCTTTTCTGTTCCCTTTACAAATTTTACATATCCTGAAACTTCCACACTCAACTTTCAGACTTACTGCATACAGATGCTGACTGGTAGTTTGATTTAGAGAGATCTATGCATGTGATTAACGAGATCTTGTGAACAGTTTTGGCACATCATTCCTATCTAAACCACAACTGTTTGTTCCTATATCATAGATCCTATAAGGTTTATTATTGAGCCTAAGTGCCATATCTAGAGGTGAAGATTTTCTATAGATTACACAGCTTGTTAGTTTTACTAAAAACCTTTCTTCAGTTGTGTGTATGCATATATATGTATATATAAACATATATCTATGTATATATACATATATATGAGAAAAATGTTAAGAGTATATCAGGAGTCACTGTGGTTTTCATAAAAGTCAATTTTTCCTTATGAGTATTAAAATTATAATGAATGACAGCATTTCTTCAGTTAATCGAAAGGAAGTTTTGTCTGCTGCACCATTCCTTGAAATTGGGTCAGGAAAAACAACATATATCTCAAAGTTTTTTTTTTAATTTTTTTTATTATACCACCGTGAGACATACAATTACAAAGGTGTTCATAATTGGTTCTTGGTAATACAGTGTTCTAGCACCCATCCCTCCACCAGTGCCCCATTTCCACCACCAATGTACCCCACCCTCCCCACCCACCCCGAGGCTGCCTCAATAGCAGGTACCCTGTTTCCTCTCTTTTCTCTCTCTCTCTCTCTCTCTAGGTCTGCATCTCTCTCCCTCTTATTTTACACATTGTGGCTAGCCCTGCAGATATTTAGAGTTTATCACTTAAGTCTCTTTGTGTATATTCAATGGTGGTTTTAGTCTGCCATTACTATTTCCCACACTTAGTAAAACACTGGTATCTATTTATATCCTATTAATGAATGCAGTCATTCTATATCTGTCCTTTTCCTTCTGACTAATTTCACTCAGCATGACAGTCTCCATGTCCATCCATTTGCAGGTAAATTTCATAATTTTGTCTTTTCTGACAGCTGCATAGTATTCCGTAGTGTAGATGAACCACAGTTTCTTTAGCCAGTCCTCTATGCTAGGGCATTTAGGTTGTTTCCAGATTCTAGCTATAGTGAATAGCTCAGAGATAAATAAAGAAGTACAGATAGTGTTTCTGCTATGTGTTTTTTTGGTCTCTCGGGTATATTCCCAGGAGTGCTATTGCTGGATCAAATGGGAGCTCAATATCTAGTTTTCGGAGGAATGCCCATATTGTTTTCCAAAAGGGTTGGACCAGTCGGCACTCCCACCAACAGTGGATGAGAGTCCCTTTTTTTCCCAAATCCATGACAGCACAGGTTGTTCTTGCTGTTATGGATGTGTGCCAGTCTCTGTGGTGTGAGATGGTACCTCATTGTTGTTTTGATTTGCATCTCCCTGATGATTAAAGATGAAGAACACTTTTTCATATGCCTTTTGGCCATTCAATTTTTCTTTTTTGGAAGCTTCTGTTCATTTCTTCTCCCCATTTTTTGATGGGGTTGGCTGTTTTTTTTCTTGTGAAGGGCTACCAGTGCCTGATATATCCTGGATATTAACCCCTTGTCAGATGGGTATTGGGTGAATATTCTTTCCCTCTCTGTGGACTGTCTTTGTATCTTGGTCACCGTTTCTTTTGAGGTGCAGAAATTTTTCAATTTTATATAATCCCATTTGTTTATCTTTGCTTCCATTTGCTTGGTCAGTGGAGTCTCTCTTTAAAAATAATTTTAGTTTCGATGTCGTAGAGTGTTTATCCTATGTTTTCTTCGATGTACCTTACAGATTCATGTCTGATGTTGAGATCTATAATCCATTTTGATCTGACTTTTGTGCATGGTGTTAGAAGGAGGTCTAAGTTCATTTTTTACATGTAGCTGCCCAGTTTTCCCAGCACCATTTGTTGAAGAGGCTTTCTTTGCTCTACTTAATATTTTTTGCTCCTTTATCAACGATTAAGTGGTTGTATATTTGAGAGTGTGTTTCAGGATACTCAGTTCTATTCCATAGGTCTATGGGTCTGTCTCTATACCAATACCACACTGTCTTAATTACAACTGCTCTGTGTAGAGCTTGAGGTTGGGGAAAGTGATACCTCCCATCTTCTTTTTCCCAAGGATTGCTTTAGCTATTCATGGGGGTTTATTATTCCATACAAATTTCAGGAGCATTTGTTCAATTTCTTTGAAGAACATCATGGTATCTTTATAGGGACTGCATTGAATCTGTATAAAGCTCTAGGTAGTATTACCGTTTTGATAATGTTAATCCTTCTGATCCATGAGCAGGGAATGTGTCTCCATTTCCTCAGGTTCTCTTTTATTTCCTGAAGTAACGTTTTGTAGTTTGGTGTTAGAAGGAGGTCTAAGTTCATTTTTTTACATGTAGCTGCCCAGTTTTCCCAGCACCATTTGTAGAAGAGGCTTTCTTTGCTCCACTTAATATTTTTTGCTCCTTTATCGAAGATTAAGTGGTTGTATATTTGAGAATATCTCAGAATGTTATTTGATCATCTGGTAATATGAAGCTATCTAGATAATTCTTTCCTTACTGTTTGGAGTCATATTTGAATGCCCTGTTCTTGGAAACTGATATTTGTCTTATCTTTCCTAACATGAAAAGATTAGGCAGAGTTTCTCCCAGAGGTGGATATAGTCATGATTTCCAATTTCAATATTGTGGATATTCTCAGACCAGAAGGTACGATGACACTTGTCCAGTTCTAGTTCTATTAAACTAAGATTGAAAATTGATTGCTTTCTTATTTGTAAACTCATTATTATATTAAAGGGAAGAAATATGCTAGGCAATAAGAAAGCATACTTAAGTATTATATTATTTAATTAAATTCATTGAATAATGCCTTAAATAATTTTGTGGTTTTTTTATTTTTTTAATCACTTTTGTTATCCATAGTGCCTGGCTAGAAGCCAGTCTAGAAATGAATGCTTATTATTACTTTTGGCATAATAAAATGTAGTTCAAACATAACAGTGGCATAATACTAAAAATGTAATTTATTTCAAACATTGCATTTTTCATAAGAGATAATTTGCTCAGTTTTCTTCTTAGAAATTAAAATTCACTAATTTCACTAGATATTTATAACAACTGATTTAACGTGTGTTTAAAAATTATTAAATCAAATATAAGTAAAATAGTGATTCAATGCAAGTTCATCTAATCTATATTCATGATCATAAAATGTTTTCTTTTCATGATATAATGAGTTTAAAGAACAAGATTACTTATCAGTCTTTTCATATTATATACTATAGTATCTTTTCAATGTAATATAGTTTAAAATAAACCACAAGCGTAATTTGTAAATAATAAGACATGAACTCCAAGATTTTTAATATTGTATTATGATTTTATATAAACAACATTATCCTGACTATTATGAAAGGTTTGGGGTCTCCAAATTTTTCTTCTTCCCGCCTAATATCAGTCACACTATATCTGAGAGTATTTTGTCTTCTATTCTTCACTCTCAGAGAATTGCAGTTTTGGAAAACTATGCATGAAAACAGCACTTTTCTGTCTACAGTTATTGTTCTGAATAATAAAATAGTTTCCTTTGATTCAGGATGGTTTCTATTAGAAACCATGAAATGTGAAAGTTAGTATACAGATAGAGTGATAATTCAGATCATCTCAGTTCTTCACAACTCTTTTTTCATAATTTCACATGCACATAAACATATACAAAATATATAACCCATTTATATACATATAAATAAAATAATTTTGGAATTAATCCATATACAAGACTAATAATAGTCTGGGAAAGAAGAAAACAAAGGATAGTGGTACCAAGGAAAATTACATATTGTATGCGTTTAGCTAATCTGTAATATGACAGCATTATGTTAATTCTTTTAAAATAATCTTAATATAATTTGAAATGTAAACTTGAGTGCTTAAAAATAATTGTTACTGGCTTATATTGTTGTTATATTATTTTTGATGGTTTAAAATGCATTGTTGATATCTCATAATCAAAGCAGAAATATGCTGAAATATCGTGTTTACTAAAGTTCATGGTTGAGCAGAAGGTTAAATTCCCTCGAATTACATTCATTTATTATTTCATTTTCTTTTTAAGGTAATCCTTGGAAGGGGATATCAAACTAATAAATCTACAAATAAAATTATGAAATATAAAACCCCTCTTTTCTCTAGGAAAACCCATTTTTATCTTTAGAAAGCATTTGTCATACTTACATTGCCCAAGGATATTTTTACCCACAATCTTTGTCTCATATTTCTCATCCATCATAGTTTTCTTTTGCTGGTTTATATAGTCAAAGGCTTCTTTCTCTTTGATGTTTCTAAGGTATTGGGTGCACAGAGACACATGTACGCAAATAAGCAGAACACACACACAATTCAGAGTCAGAAAAATCTCATTTCAAATGTGGACACATGCCTCTTTGCTAGTTTTATAATATTTTTTAGGAAACAGAACTCTTTTGAACTTTAGAAGTTTCAGTTATAATATGGAATGATAATACATGTATTTTATAACACTTGTGGTTATTCTCCTTGAGTTCATTCATATAAAGCTTCTGGTTTCTTAGTTTTATAAAAGTGTAGATTGCAGTTACCCTTCACCTGTTATCATCACCCATTTTTGTTGTACTCAAATTTAGTCTTACTAACCATCAGTACAAAAGCTACTTTAATGTCCTCTTCTCCCAATCTTTGTCCCCTGAATATGTGGAGCTAAGGAAGGTTTCTTCACTAATACTATTTAAAATACAAACACAAAATAATTCAAAGACATGAAAAAAAGAACACAGTATGAATAATTAACGAAAGAACTATGACAATCAATCACTAAAGGAGAAAGGCGTCTTACTGCAATCTTTCCAATTACAAAGAATAAAATGTTATTTTAAAATATATTAAAGGGTTTTAGTCTTGAGGTAGCCTAAAAAATATTCTTTAAATTCTTCAGTCAAGGTGCCTCAGTACTTATGACACAAAGACTATATGTAAGGTATGGATATCAATGTAAATAGAAAAAGAAAACATTTGAGATGAATAGATTTATTGCCAAACATGGGTTAAATTTATGACTGAAATATAACCAATCTATACCTTATCCCTCACCCCATTATAGGATTGTAAAATGCACTAGATATTTCAAACTGCTCAGTTTGGACACCAGCAAGGAAATAAACAATAATTAAAGTTGTACTATTATAATTATTTCATTGTCCACTCAGGCAATCAAAATTTTGAAAGCAGGTGAACACTCAATGTTTAATAATTGATACTTTCTCAATAATAAGGTGCATGAAAAATTTGAATATTTGCTTTTACAGATTTCTATGTTATTTAACTTTATTTAAGCGACTGTAAAGCTGCACTTCAAAATTGTAACAATAGGAGATATTTAGATTATAACACAGCTAGCTAAGGCGCTTGCAGTGCATGCTGATGGACTAGAATTTGATCCCTTTAAGCTCACCTTAGTCTGCCAAAGTGATCAGGAATCAAAGAACCAGAGTTGGCCCTGAGCGCCTCTGTATGTGCTAAGAGTTTCCATGAAAAATATAAATATTTATTATATATACTAAACTATATACATTGGTTGTTTAATAAAGAAAATTTATCTTGTACATTTAGTATACAAGGTCATCATTTGATTGACCCTCAATATTTAACCTATGATTTAGTAGATACTTTTAACTTGATTTCTGTTTTGTTTTGTTTTTGGTCAACCCCAGAGGAGTTCAGGAATTACTCCTGTCTGTCCACTCAGGCATCACCACTGCAGGGTTACCTGGGGGCAATATGTGGTGTGGGAAATTGACCCAGGACTCTGGAGCCACATGACTTAATTCTTCTAACGTCAAATAATTTTGGCCTCAATTTTGATAGTATATTTATGATGTTTTACCTATTAATGTCTTGGAAGCATAACATTTCTTTTCATTTCCATGCACAAAACGATAACTTTTGTTTAAATTATATTCTATTATATTTATTTGTATCACCGTTCACCACCCAATTGTACACTTAAAAAACATTTCACCCTGCCTTGTGCGAGACTGATGGGGCGCCCTAGAAGGGGGACAGGTTCTGGTCCTTGTATGTCCTCCAACAGACTCTAGAGCTAAAAAAAAACCTCATGTGACACAACCACAGTCATCCTTAAGGTCCAGACTCCACAGCTGGGCACAGGAATCCCCAAAAAAAAGAAGCTGAATTCAAGCCCATGCATGAGGCAATCTGTTACCAAGTTCACCAGGCTTTCCAGAGAGCTGAAGCCAGGGGCCCTTCCTCCACCTAAGCCCCTTCCACTAAGGCCTGGCAGTCCTGCCCAGAACTGCTGCTAAGGCTGTCTGCCAGAAACCGGTATTTGGCGCAGAGCTGCCTGCTTGCCCTGTGCTAGGCTGTCGGGGTGTCCTCAAAGTGGAGCAGGTTCTGGTACTTCCCTGCCCCCCCCCAAGACTCTCAGAAGACAGAAAATCCTCGCACAACACAACCATAGCCATCAATCCTCAAGGTACGGACTCCACAGCTGGAAACAGGCTTACATTTATGGTGTACTGGGACAAAGCACCCACATGATATCTCAAAACGTGGTATACCCATCTAACACGTATCCCATCACATCTCATAGCAACCCAACTTCGTGGACACAATGTGTGGTCTGTGGGAACGTATTGCTAATTTCCTATAAAGTGGGCTCAGATGGCACAATGGAATTTTAAGAATCTCTAATGACTTTTGTCTAAGACCATATTTACCAACGGTGTTTAAGAAATGGCCTCAAAACGCAGTATAGAATAGATTATTCAGTGTATGCATAGGACAAGCTCAAATAAATGTAAAATAGGTATTGTCTGTTGGATGACAGGTTTCACTAATCTGGGAGTTTTGCTGTTTTACTCACTCACAGCTTAATATACTTACATGTTCTTAAGCCAAGGTTCATTTTGATGAGGTCTCTCTTCCATGTAAACACTGATAGAGGGTGTGGTAGTTACAGAAGTCACCTTGACTCTGAATAACTTCTTTTTTTTTTTGCTTTCTGGGTCACACCCAGCAATACTCAGGGTATACTCCGGCTCTGCACTCAGGATTTACTCCTGGTGGTACTCAGGGGACCATATGGGATGCCAGGGAATCAAACCTGGGTCATCCACATGCAAGGCAAATGCCCTACCTGCTGGACTATTGCTCCGGCCCCAAGTCTGAATAACTTTTGACTTATTATACATCTACTAAGACTTTTATGTTTTCTAGATTGGGCACAGCTCCTCTTTATACCTACTACACTCAGCGTGGGACAGTTAGATTTTACCAGGAGACTACCACTCTGGCTACGTTGAGACTATAGGAAGGTTATAGGAAGGATCATACTAGTTTGCTCTCCAGCAGGCGAGTGTGACCCTTTCATTATACAGAGAACAAGATACTCCGAATCACCCTGGTGCAGTTAATAAATAAGAAGGACCATCTATATTACATGAAGCTCATGAAGCTAAGATGCATTACTTTATACCAGCTCTCTCTCTTTCTCTCTCTCCAGTGTTTTACATAAGAGATAACCTCAGTAGAGGTGATTAGTCCTTGGCATAACCTCTGTTTTTACCTGTAATAGTTTGTGGCACCGCCCTTTTACAATCTGTTGACACAACCCTCCCTGTCACAGATAGGATTACTTTGGTGTATATAAGGAGACTGACTTGAGGCCCCTTTGCCCTTTTTCCCTTCTTTTGGGTAGGGACGGCTCTCGGGTGAGATCCCTCTCTTTGGTGGGAGATTTAGGCTCTTTTGTATGGTCTATGTTCGGACCAAAGCTAGAGTTCTTTCATTATATTGGATTGCTGTGGAAGAGCTTTTGTACTATTAAAAGCCTTTTTGGAACTGTGCCAGACTTGTGAGTTTTCATCCATTCCCCAGGCATCCTCGGAGGTAGAAGAGAACTTCTGTCCTGGCACTGTTGGGGGACCAGCAGCATCCCCAACAATTGCCCATAAGTGCAGTAGTTGTGAGTCCTTGGTTGACAGTATAGAAACACTGTTTTCTAGAAACCCAGAAAGTTAACCCAAGAAAAGAATCAGCCAGACTCCCACAGAACAACCCAGAACAAAAAAATCAATGACCTTGTCAATATTGCTTGTCAATATAATTCCCTTATATAGGCAGTATAATGGCCACTTTTCAGCCATGCGGTTCATCAATAAATGCTCGAGATTAGAGGTGACTACAAGAGTATTCCCACCTGTAAAACAGAGCCTGTCAAGCTACCCATGTCGAATTTGATATGCCAAATTCCAGTAACAATTATATCCATCATTCTCATGACCTGATGGAATGGTTGAGGCTCTTTATGTTCCTGGAGCTAGCAGATGCCCTTAGGCTATCCAGCATGTGACAGGAAGTATGGAAATGTTACTGGTGCCCGCTCAAGCAAATTTATGATCAACAGGAAGGCAAGTGATACAAGCTATATGGGCAGTAATGATTGACATAATTGATGCCGGCTAGGGTAGCAGGCAAAGATAAAGGAATGGGGGGGGTTGGAATTGGGGGTCTCTGATGGTGGTTGGGATACACTGGTTGTGGGATTGGTGCTGAACGATGAGTCTTTCTAACAACTGTATTGCAAAAAAGCTTTGTACTTTGTAAATCATGATGTTTAAATAAATAGAATTAAAAAAAAACAAAGTTTTATAAATTAAATGCTATTTTCCACACAAAAATAATTGACCCTACTTCTTGCTTACTTGCCAATACCAATTTTTTTGTCTTCTCTTCAGCAATGGTGAGGCAAATGTCTTCTGGGGAGGAGAAATTCATGGTTTGTTATCCATCCCAATCACAAAATGTTGGAAAGTAAGTGGTACAGCTATTCTAACCAACATACAAAAAAACACTGTAAATTTCCGTCTATACATTATTACATTGATTTTTTTCCAGAATTGCACCTCTGATCACCAGGCAAAGGATACCAGAGTCAATTTTGATATAATTTATTATCTTGCCAATTCCAAATCAATCTAAATGATGCAATCCATCAGGGACTGCGGTAGCTAATGGTGCCAGCATCATGCACTGCCGAGTGAGGGCTTTCTGTGATGCTCATAAAGATCTTTCTCACATTGTCAAGAGTAATGTGATGAGTATCAAAGCATTCTTTGGTGTTATGGGTCATGTGGAAATTCTTTCCAGTCCTATCAATAGTCATGACATCCATCAAATTGAGAGGGATGTTATATCAGAAGGATGTTATACAAGTTATTTTATAAATCTTGGTAAAGCATTGTATACAGGTCTTTTTCACATCATCTCTTATAGATCAAATTTAAGCCTGTTCCTTAGGAAAATTTTGAGTGGAAGAGACTCCAGTTTATGGGGGCCAGTGCAAATATGAGAAGAAATACACTGTCAGTAAATCAGGCATCCAGTGCTTTTGGGATTCCATGTGCTTAAGATGCTCCCTGAGACCATGAGACATTGGCTGCTCAAAGCATGGGAAGAGTGCAGAGATCCCTGTTCTTACTTTCGTTCTTTATTATTGCTCATAGGTGGATCATATGACAATTATTTTTAGAAACTGCCATACTCTTCATAGAAGACTTAAAGCTTACATTGTCCATAGGGAAGTGTGGTTCTATTTGCCTACATCACCACCAACCTTAAAATTTTTATGGTAGACTGCCATAAAGCGTGAGATAAAATCTCTTATGATTTTGATGTATACCTCCCTATATGGCATTTTCATAATAAATTTAACCACTTACTGAAATGGGAAAAACAATATGAACAGAAAAATTTCTTTTGGAAGTACATTAAATGTACACTATAAAACATACTTAAAATATAATAGTTCTGGCAGAAAAGATAATATAATAGGTAAGGTGCTTCTGTTATACGCAGCTAACCCAGGTTTGATCCTTGACACACCATATGATCCCTCAAACACTGTCAAAATAAATATTATAATTTCATTAGTTATATTATATTCATCATTTGTATCACTTGTCTTCCTGTTGTTCATCGATTTGCTAGAGCAGGCACCTGTATCAACTCCATATGTCCTGTCATGTGCTAGTGTAGCCCAAGGGCATCTGCTCGCTTCAGCAACAAAGAGCCTCAAACCATTCCTTCAGGTCATGGGAATGAGGTCTATAATTTTACTGGTTTTTTGCATATCAAATACAAGATGGGTATCTTGCCAGGCTTTGCTATGCGGTGGTATGCTCTCAAGAGTAGGCTCTCATCTCATGCATTTACTAATGAACCACAATTGGGAGAGAATTGGCTTTTCTCTTGGGTGGAGCTCTTACGAGTATTGGAGTCTGGATGTTGAAAATGACTGCCCTCATGGTGTGGGGGTTCCTCTGGTTTCTTGCAAGGTTCTGTTGGGTGCTGGGCCAGGGCTAGAACCCACCTTTCCTCTTGGGAACCTCATGATCACTTAGCACAGGGAGAGTCATTAGCAGCTCTGCCCGTATATCTGAGTTTTTGGATCAGGCATACCTGAGCCTGGAACAGGCTTTGGTCTAAGGTCAGACTCTGACAAGCAGGGCTTGAGATTGGCTTTTCTCTTGGGTGGAGCTCTGATGAGCTGTGGAGTCCAGATGCTGAAAATGACTGCCAGATGGCAATATTCATATCTTTATATTCAAATTATATTCATATCTAAGGCTAAAATCAACTAGATTTAAGACTTTAATTATTTTTATTTTATCTTGATTTATTTTTATTATAAAGTACATTATATAGGTGTCCTAGATAATATTAAATCTCTTGCTCTATAAAAATCTAAACTATCTGATACAGTTAGAAAAAACTTATGGAACATTATTCTCTTTTAATGCGATCTGGTAGAGTGTCAATGCACTTCAATAGGCCTTCAAAGGAATCTGACCTAGAATCATTTTTCTGACCTAGATCTTACATATGCCATTAAAAATAAAAGTACCTTACTTCTTATATTAGTACTTCCTAAACTTAAATTACTCATGCCATGACCTTTAAATTATTGAATCATCCATATATTATTACCTCAATACTTAATATTTCAATCAATTTTGGATGATGTATAATATTTTTAAATGGAAACAATAACATTCTACAACAAGTGGAAAACCGATTTTTCTTGTTATTAATAAAAAGTAGCCATAACATTGCAATTTACAGAGATCTGGTTAGTCTTGTGCATGAAAACTTATTCTGCTGTTTGATACCTCTTTGGGAAAAAAGAAGATTAGCTCCTGTTAGAGAAATGTCAAAGACAACTTGAATAAAATTATCAATTTCCTAAACATAACCCAAATACTCCAAAGGAAATTCAGTGAAATATAAACTGTGCAGCATTTATTTAATGCAGCTCCTATCAGGTACAGGCATCTCACTTGGCTTAATGATTCTTGTGTTTGCTCTCTCTAGAGGCCAATGCTCCTAGGATTTTTAATTACAGAGAAAATTTGGGTGTACTAATTATAATGATGTGAGTACTGATAATTACTTAGCTAAATGTATTGAGCCATTTTTATATGCCAGATGATAATGAAAGCTTTTCATATGTTTTTCCCATTTTATTCTCATGACAACTCTATGAAACAGGTGTTATTATATTCTGTATGACAAACAAAGAAAGGAAGACAGAATAAGGTTGCAATACTATCACCAGCAAGAATAAAAGAGAAATACTAACAAGAAATAAAATTAATATTTAAAAAAAAAGAATTTATATGTTCAGTTTTTTTTTACTTTTCTTAAATTAAACATTTTATTATACCACCATGAGATATACAATTATAACATTGTTCATGTCTAGAGGTTTTGGTCACATAATGTTCCAGCACCCCGCCCTCCACCAGTGCCCATTTCCCACCACCAATGTCCCCAATTCCCTCCCCCTCCCATAGCATGCCTAAATGGCAAGTTCTTTATCTCTTCTCTCTCTCCTTCTCTCTCTTTAGAAAGAAACGGTGACCAAGATAGAAAGACAGTCAACAGAATGGGAAAGAATATTCACCCAATATCCATCTGATAAGGGGTTAATATCCAGGATATATCAGGCACTTGTACAGCTATATAAGAAGAAAACAGCCAACCCCATTAAAATATGGGGAGAAGAGACGAACAGAAACTTTGCCAAGGAAGAAATTCGAATGGCAAAAAGGCATATGAAAAAAATGCTCATCATCACTAATCATCAGAGAGATGCAAATCAAAACAACAATGAGATATCATCTCACACCACAGAGACTGGCCCATATCCAAAAGGGTAAAAACAACAAGTGCTGGCGTGGATGCGGGAAAAGGGGACTCTCATACATTGTTGGAGGGAATGTCTACTTGTACAATCTTTCTGGAAAACAATATGGACATTCCTCCAAAGACTAGAAATTGAGCTCCCTTTTGACCCAGCCATACCACTCCTGGGAATATACCCTGGGAAGCCAAAAGCACACAGTGGAAACACAATCCAAACTTTTATTTTCATAGCAGCACTATTCACAATAGCCAGAATCTGGAAACAACCAGTATGCCAGAGAACTGATGACTGGATAAAGAAACTTTGGTACATCTACACAATGGAATACTATGCAGCTGTTAGGGAAAATGAAGTTATGAAATTTGCCTATAAATGGATGGACATGGAAAGGATCATGTTGAGTGAAATTAGTCAGAAGGAAAGAGAGATATATAGAATGACTGCATTTATTTGCATGACATAAATATATCAGGTGGTCCTACCAAAAGTGGAAATTACCCCAAACATGTGGGAGTCAGAGGTTAGGTAAGACAGAGAAGGGAACATGTGTGAATAAATGTCAAAAAGGGCTGATACCAACATAAAACTGAGCATTAAATACAGGAAAAAATGCACATGATAGCTTCTAAGTATATGTAGTGCAACCCACAATGTGTAAGTGATGTTCAGTTTTTAAAACATTTGTGTTATGAAGGGGTCACACCTATGGGTGCTCAGTACTTACTCTTGGCTTTGCTCAGGGATCTATATATTGTGTTGAAAATTGAATCCAGCTTGACAATGTTCAAGGCAAGTGTCTTACCCTCTGTACTATTCCAAATATAAATAAATATTTTTAAAATATGGATTTATTGATTATAAATTTAAAAAATAATTTAGTGATAAAGATTTTTGAAGGCATTCTTAAATAATTTAACAATTAATAATCTGTATTTTACTATATAAATAGGCAGACATATCAAAGTAATCAATACTTATTTGTAATAATATGAGAAGCAGGTAAGTGAATAAGAAGGAAGAAATGAGGACGTTGAAAATAGTTTATGTCTAATGGCAAAGATAAGAAATCTTGGCATGAAATGTACAAAAAATGTTAGAATATTTAAAACCTGAAATTAATCGTGCTTCTATCTTTGGTATGGCAGAAGATACTAAGATCTACCTTTTTAGTATGCTAATACTATTAAAATGTTTTTCCCAGGAATTAATTATCCTAAAGGAATGGGAATTCCTTCCCATGCTGAGCTAGGATGAATATTCTGCATAGTGTTGAAGAGTTGTACTCATCTGGAACCTCCAAGAATGTTTTTCTTTTAGATAATATGTTCACCATTACTTTAATATTGGGTCAATTATACATTGGATTTATATATGGTGGGTGAATTGTGAACATGAGTAGGAGATGAGGTTGATTTAATTTGCCTGGAATAAGAATGCTATAACAACTATCAAAATGGACTTTCTGGATCTTGGCCAAACAGTAAAACAAATTGATGGAGATTCATTATTCATTATTTTTGGCTTCATTTATATTGACATGACTATAAATAAACATCTCTAAATGGACTAACCAAAAGTTAGTAAAAAGCCATTTGATATGAGGAAAAAGTACTCATAAGCTTAGTAGTTCCAAATTTTGAAGCTCTTCTTCCAGGTTTTGAACAATATAATGACATTACCTATAAAGCTCTGTAATTTGAGTAAAGAAGGGAGACTGAGGCTCCATCAACTCTGAATTTTGAATCATCAGCTCCATGAATAATGTATATTTCTAATTCAATAAAACATACTAATTTTATCAGTTAGGATTTTTAAACTATTGTTAAAAATAATAACAATAACTATTGTTCCTTAAAACCATCACTGGCCTCTGTCCTCCGAAATGAAATTCTGTGTGTTCACCTAGAAAAGTTTCTCTTCCAACACATTACATGTGCCAACACATCAGTCACGGGGCATAGATTGTGAAATTCAGGGAGCCTCGGGGCTGTAAACAGTTCCAAATGCTTATTTTATGTAACAGTAATTCAAGGGGACAATGAGAGTTTGTCCTTAGGTGGTATTTTTTATTTGCATTTAACTTATTAGAATGTGACTCTTTGGGGTGGGAGCCTCCCAAACAATGCTTAGAGGACCGTTGGGCTGAGTAGGACTGGTTCAGTGCTATGGCCTGGCATTGCTTGGGACCTCCAGGCTAACTCTCCTTTCTCTGGGAACCATGACGTGCTGGGGGTCAGACTCTGGACATCATGCATGCCAGGTACAAGCTCCAATACTTCAGTACTTTTGAAGTTCATTTCTGTCTTCAGTCCTTTGGTGTGCCTAGGTACAGTCTCACCGTGCAGCTGCCTGAGAGGGCGGTGTGGGGGCTGGAAGTGAGGAAACGGCAATGCTGAAGGCTCAGTAAGCGGGCCCATCTGCTCTGGCGGAGCCTCCAGAGAACGTCTAGGGAGGGGCCTTTCAGTGTCTCCAGGAAGCCCCAGGTAATTGGAGCCAGCCTTGCAGAAGATAGGGCAGCACACAGAAAGGAATTTGGTGTGCGTGTGTGTGTGTGTGTGTGTGTGTGTGTGTGTGTGTGTGTGTGTGTAAGGAATGTGTAATGTGGGTTTTTTGTGTCACACCCAGCATTGCTCAGGGGTTACTCCTGGCTCTGCACTCAGGAATTGCTCCTGGCGGTGCTGGGGGACCCTATGGGATGCTGGGGATTGAGGCCTGGTTGGCCACCTGCAAACAAATACCCTCGCCATTGTGCTGTCGCCCAGCCCTGTGTAACGTGTTTGTAAGCAATATGCCTGCATAGGTGGAAGTGAGAATATACCACCTACACGGCAGAGCCTAGCAAGCTACCCGTGTTTTATTTATTTGTTATGCCAAAACTAGTAACGATTATGGACCTCAATTCCATGACCTGAAGAATAGTTTGAGGCTCTTCCTGTCCCTGGAGCAAGCAGATGCCCGTGGGTTACACTTGCGCTTGACAGATCGTATGTAGATGTTCCTGGTGCCCACTTGAGCAATGGGAAGACAGTGTGAAAACCACCACACACCATCAAAGTACAGAATTCAGACAAAAATAAAGAAATAAGTAAAAAATTCTTATAAAAATAATCATGAAATTAAATTATTAAAACACTCTTAAGGAGAAATAATACAGTGAATAGAGAAATTACCTTGTACAGGTGAGCAAGACAGCTAGATGAGCTGACTTCAATGCCGGGTATCCAGTATGATCCCCTGACCCCTATCAGGAGTGATCTATGAGCAGAGAGGTAGTAGTAAGTCCTAAGCACCACCAGCTACAGCCCCCCACAAACATAAATAAATAAATGATACATAGATAAATAAATTAATGAATGATAAATAATAAATAAGTGAATAAGTAAGTAAATAAATAAATTAATAAATGAATGAATAAATAAATAAGTGGATAAGTGAATAAAGAAATAGATAGACAGATAGATAGACAGATAGACAGATTAGATAGATAGATAGATAGATAGATAGATAGATAGATAGATAGATAGATAGATAGATAGATAGATAGATAGATAGATAGATAGATAGATAGATAGATAGATAGATAGATAGATAGATAGATAGATAGATAGATAGATAGATAGATAGATAGATAGATAGATAGATAAAATTTAAAAGAAAATTCTTCCGTATTTCCATAAACCTAGCAAATTTCTCCTTTCTATATGGTCTTTCCTCCCCCTTTATGTATGAATGTAATGTAAGGATGTAATGAGACTTATTTTCATTTTTAAACTACAAAATATTGAACTATTGCTTGAAGTGAAATGATATTTAAGCATGACAGTTTGGGATAACTATTAGATAGGTATTTTTGGATTGCTAAAGTCAGGGGTGTATACAGGTCCCTATTAATCATAGCAAAAGCTTTATAATAGAAAGGTCAAAGTGTTTTATATTCCCTACACATTTTCACTTTAATAATATTAACTAACCTTTACAAGGTATTCATACTGAGAGTAGCTCGGGAGATAATCTTTCAGGAAAATCAGATAGATCTGGGACATTCATTTCAGTGTGAAACAGAAGGAAAACCACCTCAAAGAGGAACAGATCTCTTCATCTTAGAACTTTCATCTGAAACAGAAATACTGGATCATCTTTTACAATGATAATTTTACTTCTTTATATTAGACAAAAAATCCATGAATAGATTTCTTTCTTTTCTATAGTAGCAACAATACACACAATTCTCTAAATAGAAAATTTTGAGTTATAATGGGAGTGAATTAATTTTATTAAATACTCCTGCTACATGAGAAATTTTTTTTTCATTTCACAAGAAAATTTTACTGAAATGCAAATCTCAAATAACAACTCAAACTTCTTGAACCAGAATAATTTTGAAACATTTTCAATAAGGTTCCCAGCAGATTTCTGTGTGCATTAATATTAAAGAAGCACCATATAAAAAGGGCACAAAAATTTTGTGTTACTTGATTACAAAATCACTGCTGATTTCAATATTTTCATAAGAGGTTAATTATATGGTGTTTTTCTGTAAACTTTAGGACAGCACACCATTTCTTTATGGTAAATGGTTGAGAACTAAAGCACTTATTCTTAAAATTTAAAGGCTATCTTAAATAATGATGAATGTGATATGAATTTGATAATGAATTTGATAACTCTACAAAATCATTGTATATACATGCACACTCACACAGACACAAATTTTTTAAGGGCTGACCCCAGTGACTCTCAAAGTTTTCCTGGCTCTATGCTCAAGGATCACTTCTGGAGGCACTCAGCAGACCATATGCAGTACCAGGGATTAAATCAGTGTTGTATACAACTAAGACAATTGTAATCTCTGTACTGTCTTTCAGGCCCCAATATTTTAAAGCGAAATTGAACTCAATATTTTTGACACAATTAAAATAACTCTATTGAAGATTATAGTATTTTGGAGTTCCTATTGCTATGTGCTTTCTTTTCTGCTTTGCCAAATATGTATGGTGATATTAATGTTATAGTTTTCTGAGCAATACAAAAAAGAGATGTTTCATTTTACTTTTTTTATGCCTAGCAAATTTTACCTATACCTACATGCTACCTACCTGCAAGCATGCCACTAACACCTTACTATTTTTTTACTTGCTATAACTAAACAGCTAATGGAATTATTAAAATCTACTTCAGTAAAAGAAAATGTTTAAAAATTGTGATATTCCCATATAGGGTCATTCAGTCTTTATCAGATGGCCCATTAAGCTGTTTTTTGCTGTTTGTGCCTCCTGTGTCCTTGTGTTAGTGAACTTATTTGGCTTCTATGTTACTTTGCTGTCTAATAAGGTGTGCTCCTCCAGGCATGCCAATGCTGTCCAACTCCGAGGTGTGTACAGGAACTCAAACATCAGTAAGCTGGGCTGATGAGCTTGCATGGTGTCTGCTGTGGGGTTTGAGTGAGATGCAAGGGCTGTGACAGGGTGACAATGCAGCCTTCCCCCAGCCATAACGGCACCCCAGCTGAAAGACTGGACCAGTGACTCTTTGCAGCTTGGCTTACATTTCTTTCAAGATGAGTTGTGAATCATAAAACTGGACTGATGAGTTCAAAGGGTGGTGGCTATTGATGTTGGTGACAGCTACACCTTTTAAGTTGAAGATATATATTGGGATAAATGAGGAGAAGAGAATGAAGGAGCAGGAGAAGTAATAGAAATGAATAGTAATACCACAGTTTAGGATTGCCAAGAATCCAGTCATTAAAACTTTTGTCAAAAAATCTCAGTTTAGGATTGTCAAGAATTCATATAGTAAAACTTTGAATTTCAATAAAATACATTAAAATCTTGATAATTCATAAGATGAATAGGTTTAAAAACAGAGAAAATAAAGAGTAGGTGGTATTTCTATGGAATGATAAATTTTTTTTTTACCCTGGTATTACCAAGATTGTACACATACTGTGGGATGCTAATAATTTTTGGACCTAATGTATTGAAAATTATATCACAAATTATCAGCATTTAGACTGACCCTTGGTTATACACTTTTAAGTTTTCAGAATCTCAATTAAGTTGCTTTTTTTTGCAATTAACTTCCACGATTGGTTAAATTGTAATTATTAAATTGTGCTTCTCATTAAGAGTGTACTAATTTCTGATGAGATCTAGTTTAGATTTGGTTTCACTTGATAAGATTTAATTCAAAAACACTGATTAGTAATTAAAGACATTGCTGTGTATAGGAAGCAGAAGATTGCAACTGAAGACTTTTGTCCTCTCTCACTTTTCAATTTCGCACTTCCTCTCCTTACAGGAGTGTTTGTTCTTTATCTTAAACATCCCCATGAAACTATCTTTATAATTTTTAAAAAACAGAAGCTAAATATGCTAGAAAATTTCTACACACATAATAAAATGCAAATCACATTTGTTCTTGAATTAGTGTTTGCCTTTGTTCTCACTAAATGGTTGTGATATAAATGTGAATTGACCAAAAAATTTGAAAAACATTGTACAGTAGAGTTCTTTTTTAAGTTCATTTTAGCAGTAACTGAATTTTACTTTTTAAATTTTCTGCGTATTTTTTTGTTTATTTTATCTCTCTCCCTACTAGAAAACCAAACTGGAGCAGTCTGAATCCAGTGAGTTGAACAGGGGGCTGGACTCCACGGTCTTTCCCTTCCTGTACATTTTTTACTGATAATTGTTAGATTTTTATTGTGTTGTGGTGTTACACTCAGTGGTGCTCAGGGAAAGAAAGGCCATTAGTCTACCATTGAAACCCTCGTGGGTTTAGCTTGACACCACAGTCCGGCAATGGATCAGATTTTACTGTTTTCAAGAATGTGGTTATCGCTGAAGGTTTTCATGACTTGCACAGTCTTTAAACTGGTTCTATAAGTGATCATATTGGAATAGCAAATAAATAGCTGTTCTATAATAAAGGAAATCAAGATAACATAATTGAAATATATATTACATTACTACATTTACCAAAGGTAGAAAATAGATGTATTTATGAAACTTAAAGGCAAGTATAGTTCTTTGGCATCAGCCATGTACATATTTAATATGTAACACTCAACATACTGTGAATATAAAAGACATAAATATTAATTGAATATTTGAACATCTCTTCATACCACCCTGATAAAGTCTTCCCTGATTTTTTTTTAATCTGCATAGTGTGGTCCTCCTAATTGTATGGAATAAGAAGCCTGGTACTCTCTCTTTATTTCCTTCAACCATTTCCTTACATATGCTGGTTCAATACCACCACAAATATAGATCCTTTTTTCTGAGAATACAAGAAAATAGCTAAAAGTCCTTCAGTTCATGATTGTGAAGTAGAAACATTAAAACTTGCAGGAAAATTGGACACACACTTATAAGAAAACTGACACCATAGTGAAGTGCAGGATTGCATATCTAGTATTACACATTTTCTGGATACACATTATATTAGGTTCTATCTGACGTGACTAAAAGATTTGATGATGCTCTGATAGACATGAATATTTTGATACACTAAACTAATTATATATAAATATGCATTTGTACCATGGGCACCTAATATATATAATAGGTGTGATATATATAATAGATGTGTTATATATAATAGATGTATATGTTGTAAGTGTCTACCTAGACTATACATTATGTAACATAGCCATATGGATATTATGTAATATATAACAGTTATAGCTTTACTAATATAGGTTCATTAAAACTATACAAAATGAAATTTGAACCGAATGTAATATGAACAGGGGCTGGAAAGATAGCACAGCAGGTAGTGTTTGTCTTGCAAGTGGCCAACCTAGGTTTGATCCCTGGCATCCCATATGGACCCCCTGAGAACCACCAGGAGTAATTCCTGAGTGCAGAGCCACGAGTTGACCTGAGCATTGCTGGGCGTGACGCAAAAGGCAAGAAAAGGACATATGAATAAAAACAAAATTTAGAACAGCATCAAAAGGTAATAAAATACTCAGACAGGAGAGATTCTATAAAGATTAATGAACATCTCTTGCATGTGGTCAATTGGAGTTGACCTCTGGTATCACTTATGATCCTCTAAGCACCCCTAGGACTGACCCCTGGGTATAGAAGCAGTAATAAGCCCTAACCATTGTCTTGTGTGACTCAACATAAGAAATGCCTACACATTAATTTGTTCAAGAAAATAAAAGATCTGTGCATTTAGAGTTATACAATTTATGAAAAAATTGAAGTGACTTAAAATAGACTATTTTATTACCCATAGTTAGAAAAAAAATATTTTTCAATGTGCATACTATCAAAGTGGTCTAAACTTCAATGAAATCCTTATTAGTATGTGAATTTCTATGTCAAAAATAAAAAAATCTAAAATTCTTTAACTATCAGAAGACACTGAGTACCTGAAGCAAGTCTGAAAAAGTCTGCTGAAGAAAAATAATTGGTCCCTTCCTTTGAGGTTACATCTACATGGTAACTATTGGGTAGTAAATTATGACAAAATGCACACAAAATTGAGTTTCACATTATATATATCTATATTGTCTATATATGTATATATGATTTGTGTATTTCAAGATATTAAGATGATTAAAATTTAGATATCCAGATATTACCTGGAAGATACTTTTCTACTTGAATTAATAACTACCTTAGCTAGGAAACATACACTGATGGGTTTGAAAACCCATTGTTTCAATAGTTTTGAGGAGCATAGAATATTTTCTTCCTCAGAAGTCCTATTGTATTTTTCATGATAACTTTTTTCAGTAATTTTTCTTAACCTCTTCTATAATATCTCATTTTTGGTAAATAACTTTTTTATCTGTGTTTGTTAATACTATTATTGCATAAGTATGTACTATATTTGATTATGTGTGTGTATTTTTATTATATATAGTATCTTTGCAATTACCCACACTCTTTCCCATGCAACATATATTTTTAGTGAAATGTGCCATGGTTTTAATCATTTATCCCAAATTTCTTGGAGGGATTAGTAGCTGCTATTTAATGGCATTATTAATACTTTTAAAACTATGGAAATTAAACCCTGGCCACTATAACAAAGTACAGAGGGGCCAGAGCAATAGTCCAGCATGTAGGTCATTTGCATTGCAAACAGCACATCTGGTTTGATCATGAGGGATTCCATATGGTCCTCTGAGCACTGCCAGGAGTAATTCCTGAGTGCAGAGTCAGGAGTAACCCCTGAGGATCACCAAGTGTGACATAAAAAGCAGGGAAAAAAAGATACAGACTAAAAGTTTCATTTTTAGGAGAGTTTTGTACCTTTCCTTTACTTCTGGTTAATTTTCCTATTAAAGTACATTTTCTATTAGGGAATTCAAACATCAAAATGACAACAGAAAGTTAATTTAAAAAAGTGGTCTACAGAATATCCCTTAGAAAGCTAGGGAGAAATTTTTCTATATAAGGCGCATCTTTCATAAACATGGTATCTTAGTTTATTCACCATCATAGCAAAATACCACGTGTTTTATGAATTAACCAACATAAATTAATTTTCTCTAAATTCTGGGATTGAAAATTCCAAGATTAGATCATCCACATAGCTAGTTTTTTTAAAAGGCTCTCCAGCAACTTTCTGACTAGATTAAAATTTCCTAAATTATTCTCTTAAGATACATCATTAGTGGGTTTTGGGTGTGGCCCACGCCTCTGGGGGTCCCGGAAGCAGCCGGATGAAACTCGCCCATCACACTCAGCCACCATCTTTGCTGTCCAGCGCTGAGAAAAGCCTCACGACCAGACAACAGAGCAAGACCAGTTCGAGCCCAGGTGGCGGCTCCCAGAAGCGGAATCACTGGGAATCGCCAGATGGAGTCAGGGTAGCCCCCTCCATTTTGTCGGTCTGGTGGACCCGCCCAGGAGCCCCGGGCCAGTACGGCTGCAGCGGTGGGGAGACTGGGCCGGCCGCGCGAGCCCAGTGCGTGGGATCCCGAGGAGGGCAGATGGGTTTTGGGTGTGGCCCACGCTCTGGGGGGTCCCGGAAGCACGGTGAAACTCGCCCATCACACTAGCCACCATCTGCGTCCAGACGCTGAGAAAATGCCTCACCACAGATAACAGACAAGACCAGTTGGCCCAGAGCGGGTCCACTAAATAGGAAACAGTATGTTTAACACTGTTGGAGGAAGGTTATCGGGAGATAAAGCGAAAGGACATACAGATCGCAAGTAGTGAGGTGCGGGAGGGGGAGGGAGGTGGGGGACATTGGTGATGGTGTGGGTTTGGGTGGGAGGGATGGGTGTTGGAACACTGTAGATCCAAAACTCTACATGGCATCTTCTGGTGTAATATGGGGGGAAAAATTAATAAAAACAAGATACATCATTAGAAGTGGTTTTAATTTTCATTGGGTTATGAAGTATCTATTCAAAGCCTTTTAATGCTGGGATTTTGCCAATCCTAATTCTAGAGATAAATAAGTGGATGAAAATTAGACTAATTTGTGTAGCTTTGTATTGTATTGCTTTGTTTACATAAAATTGTACTGTTTAATGAAACATGCACATGACTTTTCTTTGGTGTATTCATGCAGAGAAATATTTTTTTCACTCATAAGAATATTAACACCATAATATAGGAATCTTACATATGGTGTTATGTGACTCTAATTTTTCCCCCCAAACTTCATAACATGGTCAGTCAAACTGGCATGGGAAAGGTGGTTGTGATCAAAAATTTAAAAATACTAGATTTGTTTCAGTGGAAGGACATAATATTCAATTCCTAATATTTGAAGTAACCAATGTGCTAGCATGAAGACTATTTAGACATCTCATGTTAATGCTATTTAACATAATTTAGCTTTACATATAACTTAGAAAATATATGATTCAACACTTGCATTGTGTATAAACTAGGGCTACCTGAATACTATTATCATAAAGTAAGCTTTGTGCATACTCCTTCCTTTGCTCTTATCAAATTGAGGTAAGAGCAGATTTGAAGTAAAATTTGAAAACTCTATCTATAGATACCTATATAATAAATTATATATATATATATATATATAGATCTCTATGTAATGTATTTGTGTATATAGATATCTATCTACATCTCTCTATATCTATCTATAGCTATTGATATCTATATCTACTATATCTATATCTACATATAGATATCACTATCACTATCACTATCTTCCCATTAATCATCTATTTGCTAGCGGGCACCAGTAATATCTCCATATGCCCTGTCTCATGCTAGTAGAACCCAAAGGCATCCGCTTGCTCCAGGAGCATAAAGAGCTTCAAACAATTATATTAGGTCACAGGAATGACCAAATATAAATGTTACTGGTAATTGGCATATCATTACTACACGAGCAGCTTGCCAGGCTTGCCGTGTGGGTGGTATACTGTTGTAGTCACCTCTAAATAAAACATTTATTGATGAACTGCAGGCCGCTAGCGGCCACGGAACTGGGCTGTGATAGTTTGGTCTGCTGGGTGGAGTGTGACGAGAGGGAAGTCCGGATGTGGAAAATGGCGGGCCCCATGGAGTAGGGTAGGATGGACTGGCTTGTTGTGAGGTTCTGCTGGGGTGGTAGGCCATGGCTAGAACCTGCCATGCCTCCCAGGCGCCTCACAAGCAGCTGTGCACAGGGAGAGCAAGTAGCAGCTCTGCCCCATGTCCTCTACATATAGATATAGAGATTGATATAGTATATCTAGATATATCCACTCCAGATCTATAGGTGCGCTGCTTGGCCAGCCCCAGGTAGAAGCAATCCATGGAGCTGACTTCCCTGTAAGGGGGCTTGGCCAGCCTCTGCCAAGTCCAACATTGCTCAAAGGGTTCGCTCACACGTGCAGGGGGAGGGACCATACTGGCCAGACTCGGAGTGGAGATTTGCGCTCTGCCATTTCCTCTGCCTCCATACCAGCTTCCTCAGAAGATAGACACACCCACACCAGACACACAGCTCCCTTGGCACGCGGCCGCTTTGCAGCCACATAACATTCTTAGATAATATTCATTTTAGGATAAGGTCCTTCCCATGATCGTTCACATTTATACACTGTATACAGTTCTGGACAGGTTCTAACTGATACCCGTCATCTCATTAGCCTAGCGGGAAGCCAGAGCAACTCAAACATCATGTGGTCAGCCATTCTCAACATTCAGACTCCATAGTTCCTCAGGGCTCCATCCAAGCTTAAACCTGATCTTGCCCTATAAGTTTCATCAGTAAATGCTCGAGATGAGAGTTTTCTACTGACAGTATACCACCTACACGGCAAAAGCCTGGCAAGTTACTCATGTTTTATTTGTTATTCAAAAACTAGTAACAATTATGGACCTCAATTCCATGACCCAAAATATGGTTTGAGGCTCTTCCTGTCCCTGGAACAAGCAAATGCCCTTGAGCTACATTTGCTTGCGACAGGACATATGGAGATGTTACTGGTGCCCACTAGAGCAAATTGATGAACAATGGGAAGACTGTGATACAGTGATCTATATCTACATCTATATCTATATAAACTTTATCTATCTATATAGATATCTATGGAAATATATTTATAGATAAGCTACACTATCCATATCTATACCTATCTATATATATATATCTATATGGATAAACTATGTCCATATTTATAGATATCTATCTATGCCTGTTGCAGGACTCCTCTAAGAGCCTCTGTATCTACTCTGGATTGCCTCCTGCAAGTCACTTCAAAGATAAGAGGGTAGTGTAAATGTGGCAGTTTATCTGACCATGTATTCTGTACTAGCTAGTATAAATATTCTCTCATGCTACCACAATCATCGTGGGACTAGCTAGATCTTACCAGCATATTTGCCTGGCCACGTTGGATCTCTAAGTGATTAGACCAGAGAGAAATGTGTTTGCCTCCAAGCAAGCATGGCTCCCTGATAACTCAAAGGCAACTAAAATACAAAACTACTGTGAAGTAGACGAGACTTGTGAAGGCTTGGAGAAATATTTAACTGGCATTAGTGTTAGTCTTTGGAACAGAGACATGCCATCTCAGAAACCCCCTTCTCTACCCTATAAAGGCATTTCCAGGC
>JAJIBD010033272.1:0-20000 GCA_021461705.1 Cryptotis parvus | reverse complement strand
AACCAGGATAAAAACAAGTCCTAGAAAGTCTAATTGGTGCATAGTTCTGAGGCAAAATTCTAACATGATGACTTTAGGAATGGACACTTCAAAGATGAAAAGTAGATTATATTCAAGAAAATGCTTACTAGAGATCTTACAAATGGAATGTTACATTTATTGATTTATATGAAACAGAAGATAATATAGAGAGATAAATAAATTATTTATCCACATGTAAATATGATTTTAACACAAAAGGTTATTGTTTCTTGATAATAACCATTATTAATTCATTTGGAGAATGTAAAAGTGAAATATTTGCTCAAGATCACTCCATCTAGGACCTTGAGTACCCTATACTGTGCTTTGGACTGAACCTATGTTGTTCACATGCAAAACCACTGTACCCCACTGTACTTTTCCTTGGTCTTGAAATCAAATTATTTAACATCTCAAACTGAAATTTATTTCAACATTTCAAGTATTTTTACTATTCTCTAACATATATAGTATGTTTTATATATACTATTTATTTATATATAGTATTGTTATATATTATATATAAATGTCAGATTATTTAACATCTCATGCTAACTAATTTTACTTGAAAGTTCCAAGTATTTTTTGTTATTCTCTTATACATAGTATATTTATATGTATACCATGTGTATCACTTCATCACTTGACATCCCGTTATTTATCGATTTGCTCGAGCAGGCGCCAGTAATATTTCCATTTGTTTTTTTTAAGTATTTTATTATACCACCGTGAGTTATACAAATAAAAAAGATATACAATTAAAAAGTTCATATTTGGGTTTTGGTCATACAGTGTTCTAGCACCCGTCCCTCCACCAGTGCCCATCTCCCACCACCAACGTCCCTGGTTCCCTCCCCCTTCCCCAGCCCCCTCCATGGCAGGTTCTTTATTTCTTTCCCTTTCTCTCTTTCTCTTTTCCTTCCCTTCCAGACTATGGATTACAGAACATACATTAAGAGGTTGTCATGTGTATCCTTTTGCCTCTATTTAATGCTCAGTTCTAGGTTGGCATTAGTACCCTCGACAATTATTAGCACACTGTTCCATTTTCTGTCTTACCTAACCTCTGACTCCCACATGTTTGTGATAATTTCCACTTTTGACAAGACCTCCTGATATATGTTTCACTTGACCTTGGATATTGGTATCATAATATGTACTCCCATTTGACCCAGCCATACCACTCCTGGGAATCTACTCTGGGAAACCAAAAATACGCAGCGGAAATACCATCCCTACTTTTATGTTCATAGCAGTATTATTCACAATAGCCAGAATCTGGGAAGCAACCAGAGTGCCCAAAATCGATGACTGGATAAAGAAGCTTTGGTACATCTACACAATGGAATACTATGCAGCTGTTAGGAAAAATGAGAGTTATAAAATTTGCCTATAAATGGATGGACATGGAGAAGATTATGTTGAGCGAAATTAATATTTCCATTTGATCCTATCATGTGCCATGGTAGCCCAAAGGCATCTGGTTGTTTCAGGAATGTGAAGAGCCTCATACCATTTGTTCAAGTTTTTGAAAAAGGAAGTCTGACAATCTTGTAGGTGGGCCGCCACATGACCTTTTAACATCCTGTGAGATCCATTTGGTAATGGCTCTGGTTCAGTGGTCATCTCCAATTCACATTACATGTCCAGCCCATCTTATTTTCAATGCTTTGGCAAACCAGACAGCGTCTCTGATTTTGGAACAGCGACTGAGGAAGGAACTCCGGGTTCCTTCTCTCACTTGAGTGAGGTGTGATATTCCAAGCATGGCTCTTCTGATTCCTCTTTGGGAAACCGAATAGCATTCTCATTCTGCTTTCAAAGGGCCCAGGTCTCTGAGGCATATATTAATGCAGGGAGAATGGTGGAGTTGAAGAGATGTGCCCCAAGCTGGAGGTTCTTTGTCCTTTTAGCTATTTCTTTGATGTTTTTGAAGGCAGTCCATGCCGCTCTTTTCTCCTGAGAGCCCAGGTTTTATGTCGTTCATCATGTTGACCTCTCAACCTAGGTACACATAGCTGCTGCATTCAGAGATGTTTGTTCCATTGAGAGTGAATGGGGCCTCTGGATCTAGTTCAATTTTCATGAACATAGTTTTGTTCAGATTCAGCTGTAGACATAACTTTCCACATTCTCAAAGTTAGCCAGCATTTGTGCCACCTGGCTGATATTTGGTTTTATTAGAAAGAATATCAGTGAAGCATAGGGGGGGTGTAGTTTCCAGTAATCTATCTTCACTCCCATTCCTTCCCATTCTATTTGTCGCATGATGTTCTCAAGGGAGGCGCTGAAGAGTTTTGGTGAAATGGTGTCAACCTGCTGAACCCCTCTTTTGACATTGATGATCACATCCATGTGTATACATATAATTATACTATGTACATTTATATGTATACACATATAAATATATAAGATTGGGCCCCCTGAGATGAACCTAGAGCCACAGCAGAGCCTGGCAAGCTACCTGTGGTGTATTCGATATGCCAAAAACAATAATGGACCTCATGCCAATGAATGAAGATGTTACTGGTGCCTGCTCAAGCAAATCGATGAACAATGGGAAGAAAAGTGACAAGAGTGACAAAAGCGACCACATGTATTCATATATATATATATATATACTAGTATATATATTATGAAATATATATAATGTTGTATGTAAATATACTATTTGCATCTTTTCTTAAATGAAGTCAACTTATAAAGTCATTCTTGTTTCCTAGGTTATCATAGGTCTTGACTACAATAAAGTAAATTAACTATTAGGAAATTTATTTTCTTACTTTTTACCTTTTTCTAAGAACTGGCTAACACATCTTAGATTTTATAAGAAAATCTGTTCAACGTACATGGATCAATTATTCTATATGTGTTCATATATAAAGGGCTCAAGATGCAAAATGGCAAGTACCTCAAAGCTTCAGAAGCTGCTATTACTAAGAGAAGCCTGCTGCATATTTAGTAGTTTTTATTTAATTTGGAGGTCAGGGTTGAACAACAATATTTAAACAGCATTATTGATGTGTTATTTATAAACATCTAACTTTGGAGTTTCACTACAGAATTATCTAGAGATTCATTACTTGAATAATGAATTCCATGTTTACATGAGTTGAACAGAGAATTATAATTTCTCATCCTTGTTGGAATGGAAAAAATGTTGAATTTCATAGCACTCTGCTTATAATTAAGAATTGTTTAATGAAAGTATGCTTTGAATGAGGGATATAGCTAAGTATTTGATAGGTTCCCGTGTTGAGTTCTTCCTTGGGTTCAATTTCCAGTGAAAGGAAGTAAAAAGAGGAAGGTAGGAAGGAAGGAAGGAAGAAAGGAAGAAAAAATAACTAACTGAATTAATTTGGGACATATATGTGGTCTTCCCGTTCATAGAGACAAAATTATTTGTCCTATACCTTCGTGGTCATGAAGTCCTAATATTAGTAAAGGTCCATATTAGATGCTTAATTTTATTTAAATATATTATTTAATTTATTTTAATTAATAAAATCAATGCACTTGCAACTGCATGAATTAGTTTCAAGTGAAGCTAATTCTGTAAATTAATATATTGAATTGACTTTCGGGTACATAATATATGTCATGAATAATGTATGGAATGATTTATGGCCTTACTCTTCATGAGGGCAGAGAAAATGTGAAATACATGAGAGAAACTATGCTAAATATTACGTACTACACATTTATATAGAATATACATATTTGCATTTATAAATGACATATGGTATATATATAATATATAGGTTATCTATACTACATGTGGTGTGTATATATAAATTTTATAGACATGTGCATAATTATACATGTATATATATATATATATATATATATATATATTTTTTTAGACATAGCTGCTACTTGCTCTACCTGTACTCAGCTGATCCCAAGGCATCTGGGAGGGATGGCGGGTTCAACCCTGGCCAGCCACCCCAGCAGAGCCTCGCAAGAAGCCAGAGGAACCCCCACACATGAGGGCCACCATTTTCCACATCTAGACTCACCTCTCCTCAGAGCTCCACCCAACAGAAGAGCTGATCACAGCCCGGCTCATCAGTGACCCACCCTGCAGCAGTCTTTTTTCAAGGTCAGACCAGGTATGCTGATCCAGAGACTCACACACACAGGGAGAGATGCTGCTTGCTCTCCCTGTGCCCAGCTGATCACGAGGCGTCCAGGAGGATGGTGGGTTCTAGCCATGGCCTGCCACCCCAGCAGAGCCTTGCAAGAAGCCAGAGAAACCCCCACACCATGAGGGCCGCCATTTTCCACATCTGGACTCCCCTCTCCTCAGACCTCCACCCAGCCCAGCTCGAACAGCCGCTTTGCAGCCTTGCAGTTCATCAATAATTGCTCCAGTTTTGAGGAGACTACTAGAGTATCCCACCCACAGGGCAGAGCCTGGCATGCTACCTGTGTGGTATTTGACATGTCAAATACTAGTAACAATTATAGACCTCTTTCCCATGACCTGATGGAATGGTTTGAGGCTCTTTATGTTCCTTGAGCAAGATGATGCATTGGACTATCTCACATGTGACAGGACATATTGAGATGTTACTGGTGCCCACTTGAGCAAATCAATGATATACGGGAAGACAGTGATACAGAGAGTGACAGTATATATTGTCACTATGTATATAAAGGAAGAAATGATATATGGTGAAAATAATATATGGTGAGAAACGAGCAGTTTCTTCAAAAATGGTATTGGAGAATTAAATAATACTTGAGAACAATTAAAATTGGCTTCTATTTTCTACCATTCAAAGAAAATTAACGCAAAAGTCATTAGGAGTATCACTGTCTTCCCGTTCATCATCGACTTGCTGGAGCAGGCCCCAGTAACATCTCCATATGTCCTGTCTCATGCTAGTAGAGCCCAAGGGTATCTTTTGCTCCAGGAACATAAAGATCCTCAATCCATTTCGGAATGAGGTCTATAATTGTTACTGGTATTTGGCATATCAAACACAACATGGGTAGCTTGCCAGGCTCTGCTGTGCAGGTAGCATACTCTTGTAGGCATCTCTAAGTCCAGCATTTATTGATGAACCGCGTGGCCGCTTACGGCCGCGCGAGCCGGGCAGTGATAGGCTGGTCTGCTGGGTGGAGTTCTGACGAGAGAGAAGTCCGATGTGGAAAATGGAGGCCCTCGGAGTGGGGGGGGGGGTCGTCTGCCTTGTTGCGAGGCTCTGCTGGGGTGGTGGGCCAGGACTAGAACCCACCATCCCTCCCGGGGGCCTCGTGAGGGGCTGGTCACAGGGAGAGCAAGTAGCAGCTCTGCCCCCATGTCTGCGAGTCTCTGGACCGGCATACCTGAGCCGGATTTAAAAAAAAGACTGCTGCAGGGTGGAACTTCGATGAGCCGGGCTGTGATAGGAAGTAACAAAAAAAAAATAAAATGACACAATAAAACTACTGAAGCAATTATAGGGAATAAAATACTGAAAATAATTCTTAATATATTTTATTTGACTTAATCTGGGAGGAACAAAAAATACAATGATAAATTTAAATACAGCAAATGCTGACACTTTTGCAACATGAAGAAGAATTATCATGAACTAAAAAGAAGAGTGAGAAAACATATTTGAAAATTATACATGTGAAAATAATTTCTGGTATATAAATATATATATATATAACAAGTACTTTAATGAATACACAAAATTATTAAAATGAAACAAAGCATTTGAAAATATTTTTAGAGTCAAAATTAATGGATAATAGGTAAATAAAAGGTATGGAAGATCATTTCACTAATCAGTTAGGGAAATAAAACTCAAATCACAATGAGATTTCACCCTGTAGTTGTCAGCATGAATGTCATCCAAAGTAAGAAATGACAAATGTTGGAGAATATATAGGAAAAGTCAACACTTATCCACTATTGATGGGCATGTAGCCAACTAGGAAGCCAGCTAGAAAGATACTCAAAATTTCAGTAATAGAATTACTACATGCTTCAGCATTTCTATTGTTTGAATTATAGTCAATGGAAATGAAAGAATTAAGAAATATATCTCTGCCTGCAAGATTATTATTTACAGCCAAGGAATGGGAATAACATATGTGTCCATTTCTAGATAAATGCATAAAAATATATGCGGCACAACTTAGAGCATTTTTATTATCATTGACAGAGAATTGTAGCCTTTTGTTCTTCCTCATTTTCCATACTGACCAGTAAATCACGTTCCGTGTCCTCTGACTCCTAGTTAGTAAATGATGTTCTAGGTTCGCTTCCTCCTAGCTAGCTCCCTGGCCAAGATCTGCAGATAACATGGGAAATGGGGAGCAACAGTGCTAATAGCACCCATAGAAGAACACTATTGCCTTTCTAGTCAACACATCTAGGTAACCCAGAAAATGACTGAGATAGTTAGGACTGTTGGTTGTGGCCATTGTCCAAAGAGGAGTTTTCTTCCATGGATTTGTAAATTGCTTATTTGGCCACTTATTAGATCTTTATAAGGATAGTTCTATGAATACCAAAGTTAAAAGAGATTAAATTACAATGGTTGTATCTGGTACTGAAAGAGGCAGCCTCAGTTTACCCTCATCAGCTGCAGTGAGCAGTACTGTTTTTGTCTGGCCCATCCTACATTTTTTGACTTCCTGCAATACATGACCTTTTTTTGATAATAGGGAATTAACAATTATCATAAAATTCTGCTCCAGAGCTTAGCCTCACAGGGAGGCTATATAATGGGAAATACCTAAGACAAATGGCCTGATAAAGATCTCTTAGATCCTGGCATACTCATAACAGTTGCCAAGAGCCCAATATCTATTTAAAGGGACTGCAATGAAACCCTTTTCTTTATCTTCTCCAAATTCCTTGTATCACAAAAAGAACCAGTTTTCCTATAAGAACCACACCTAAAGGTTAACTTAGTCCTGTACTAAGTTCCTCCCACTTGGAGAGCTTCTTTTCTTTCTTCTACTTTCCAATTAACATTTCCAACTCTGAGTGTGAGCATCTTTTTACTCAATATTTCATTCTTGAAGAAGAACCTGGGATTCGGGAAGGATCAGAGACCCACAGCAGCCTCTGCCTTGTTTGCATCAATATGATCCTTCTGAGGTAGGTGGGCCCCACAGGTGGCTTATGAGAGGCTGGAAGGGGAGAAAGATGGTCACTTTCTCCCTGGTCACCTCTGCCTCCCTGGGACCAGCTAAGCAGACTAAGCACCAATAAAGTCTGCAATGAGCCTCGCATGGCATGGGCCCCAGCCCCACCAGCCCCAGGAGGTGGCCGTTAAGCCACATTTGATGTCTGCTTAGTCTCTAGACACAGGAGTTGATCCACAGCACCCAAACTTTCTCAGGGAGCAACGGACTCAGGCTGGAGTGAAGAATTACTCACTACAGGAAATGAAAGTCAGGCCTAGGCCTTACCTAGGGTTCCTCAGGGTTCTAGTCTTTTTTTATTTTTGCTTTTTGGGTCCCACCCCATGTCACTCAGTGATTACTCCTGGCTCTGCACTCAGGAATTACTCCTGGCAGTTCTCAGGGTACCATATGGGATGTTTGGGATTGAACCCAGGTTGGCTGCATGCAAGACAAACGCCCTATCCACGGTGCTATCATTTCGACCCCAGAGTTCTTGTCTTCCTTCACAAAAAGAATTTTCAGGAGTAGATGAGCAGTGAAACAAAACATTTTAGTATGGAGGTTAAGGCAGAGGTAAGGGAAGGGAAAGTGAGAGAGAGAGAGGGTACATATCTCAAAGGGGAGATGCGGGCGACACATGTACTCCGAGCACCACATGTGCTCGAACACGTGGGTTCAAGCAGCACATGGTCTCAGGCAGCATCTGTGCACTATCCTTTGGTCAGGACGGCTTTTATAGATTTCTTCCCAAGCTACTCCCATATGGGGTTTCAACCTATGTTAGTCTATTGCTCAGGCCATTGCCAAGGGAGTAGATTTGGGGAGTGGTCTTCTTTGAAAATCTCCTTTTCTTGACCTCTGTTCCTGCTGTATCTTCTTCCCAGGAATGTAACCAGATTAAGGGTTGGGTAGAGATAGGTTGATCCAGCATCCTCAAGAGCTACTAAAAGTTAATCATCTCATCAAGTCTTGGTTCCTGGTTTCAAAAGGTGACTCTGAAACAACCTTAGGGCAAAGGCTCATTGCCATGGGGACCCCCACCCGTCTGCTTGCTACATCAATTCTAGTTTTCATTTGTCTAGCAAGCCCCCCTTTCTATTCCCCCAAAAGCTGTTATATTTCTCATTTCTTGTCTTTTTTTTGGTGGGGGGGAGGGGCACAGGCTTACAGACCAGTTCAGGTCTCAGACCTACTCTGGGCTCTGTACTCACTGACCACCCCTGGATGGGCTCTGGGAACCACAAAGAATGCTGAAGACGAACCCAGGACAAATACATTTAAAGCAAATGTCCTGCCCTGTATATTCTCTCCAGCCCCAGGCTAGTGTATTTCTCTTTGCTAAGAAAATAGTCTGTGTGTGAGGATTAACTCATCTCAGGGGTCAAGCCTTTAGAGTAGGAATTTGCTATTAAGTCTCCGGTATTGATGTAGGCAAGCAGACAGGGGGTCCCCACATGACAATGAATTCTTGCCCTAAGGCTGTCCAGAGTCACATTTTGGAACCAGGAACCAAGACTTGATGAGACCTATTAACCAACTACAAACCCTGAGGGAGCTGGATCAATCTTTCTCTGCCCAGCCCTTAATCTGGCCACATTCCAGGACAGAAGATCCAGCAGGAACAGAGGCCAAGCAAAGGAGATTTTTGAAGAAGACCATTCCCAAAGTCTACTCCCATTGGCAACGGCCCCAGCAACCTAGGTTGAAGACCCATATGGGAGTAGCTTGGGAGAAATCTATAAAAGCCATCCTGACCAAAGGATGGTGTGCATATGCTACATGGACACACATGCTGCCTGAGCCCATGTGGCTGGGCACATGTGCCCGGCATGTATGTCACCCACATCTTCCCTCTTGAGATGTGTGAGTGTCTCTCTCTCACTGTCCTTCCTCCTTCCCTTTCCTAAAATTTCCTAAATAAACCTGTTTTACTTCAGTGCTCATCGAGTCCTGAAAAATTCTTTTTCTGCAAGGAAGACAAGAACCCTGAGGCAGACCTGGGTAAGGCCTAGGACTGACTTTCCTTTCCTACAAAGAGCAATTCCTCTCTACAGCCTGAGTCCAAGGCTCCCTGAGAAATCTCAGGTGTTGGGGATCAACTCCTGTGCCAAGAAATCAAGTGGACATTTGGTGTGACTGGATGGCCCCTTGAAGGGCTGGTAAGGCTCAGGCCCATGCTCTTTTCAGATTTTTATCAGTCCTAAGCCTACCCAGTGGGTCCCAGGTAGCAGGGATGGCTGGGGAGAAAGCAGCCATCTCTCTCCTTCCAGCCTCACATAAGCAACTCGTGAGGCCCACCTGCGCCAGTATTCTTTGGTACCATTTCTTTTTCAACTTCCAACCCTGAACCAAGTTCAACATCTTCCTTCCTCCTCATCCCAATTTAAAGTGGTTAGAAAATAGTAAATTTTAGTATGTTCTACAATCTGTCAGCAGCTGACTTCTGAATATACCTAGAAAATGAGACTTTACTCATTTACATCAGCTTCTTTTCTAGACTAGAAGAATAAAAAAAAGTTACTTTTCTTTTCATACAGAAAATGGTGGTAGAGTTTCCTTCAGCATTTACAAGAGAAATGTCTTTGAAAAATTATTATAACTTTGCAATAAGGTTTTATGGTTATGCTAAGTTCTGGGAAGGGGAAAAGGTGTTTTTAGCTCAGAGAGTGCTTAAAATAGTTTACCAGAGAATGTGGAATCTTAGGAACAATTAGGTAGTAGCCTAGAGGGTTTTTCCTTTGTCCTAATATCAACTGCAAAGTTTGCCAGTATGGAATCCATTGGGTTTGGACTGAAGGAGGAAGTTAGCTAATTTAAGTTTTGCCTCTATAAAAAGTTTTTTCCAGGAAAAGGTATTTGCCTTTGCAGTTTCAGAAAACAAAGGCAAGAAATGTGGGACCTGTATTTGGATAGATAATGCAGGACATAGACTATTGGTGTAAAATAGATTCTGAGAGTTTGGTTCTACACCAAGTGGCTAAAATTCACAACTGTGTGTGCAGAATTCACCTTCCTTTGCACAGAAGAGACTGTTCTTGCAGTACTCTGATGCCCAGAGCCTCTGCACCTGGCCTGGAGTTGCCTCCTGCAGCCCTCTGTAAATAGGAGGAAGAGAGTTTGAATGTGGCAGCTCATCTGACCATGTATTCTATACTGGCTGATAATTCTCTCATGCTGCCACAATCATCCTGGGACTAGCTAGATATTACCAGTGTATTTGCCTGGCCATGTTGGATCTCTTAAGTAATTAGACCAGAGAGAAATGCTGTTTGACTCCAAGCAAGCAAACATGGCTCTCTGATAACTCAAAGGCTCAGAACAACCATAAAGTAAATACGTGATTTTTGTGAAGGCTTGGAGAAATATTTAATTGGCTATAGAATATTCTTTGGTGCAGATATATGCCTTTATACTTTGAGATACAGTTCATCTCAGAAGCCCCCTCCTCCGCTCTACCATGCAGAGGCACTTCCAAGGCAGATCTTAGTTCAGCAACATTAACGTCTCAAAGGGCCTAGGTGAGGTCCTGGGAGAAATTACCTGAGGGAATTTGACCCTGATGGCTTTCTGTTAGTGTGGGAGGTCTGGGTTGCAGGGATTTAAAACTAGCCTGCTTCCTCTCTCTCTTCCTGCTTTTCACCTTTTCTGCTGGCATTCCTCTTCGCTGTTCCTATCTGTGGGTCCTTAACATGTGGTGGCAGTCATCTTGGCTCATGTGGCCACAGCCCAGTCAGGAACCCAAAGTCCAGGGCTTTTTTTCCTATTGCTGATTTGTATGCCAGAACCTGTGTTAAGTAAAGCATTTTGAAACTTCACCAGATTCTTGTGTCTTTCTCCATCACTGGCTGCAGATCCCCTGGGACAAAAGGGGATCCCTGACTCTGCTCCTGGATTTTGTGTGGGGTGCTCCACACAATTTTTTTTTCTTGCTTAATGGGAAGAGTGATCTGTCAGCAGATGTGGTTGATTGTCTCCTCTATATTTTCTAAAACAGCCTCAAAAGGAGTGTCTATTCTACTACCACAGATAGTGTTTTCAGTCTTGGCTCTCACAAGCTGTGGGTGGCAGATTTTGTCCAGTTTGTGCAAAAAGAGCTATAGGGGTAAGATATATGTGAAAGCAAAAGGTGATTACTTCGTGATCTGTTTCCCTGCAAGAGATGATTTCAAAAAGTGAAAGGTTTGTTTAGTATGTTCTGGGTCTCTCATTAGTGACTTCTAGCTACCTACTAAAGATGGCCAATTGTGGTGTCCATAGCCAGGAAACACAGTCTTCAGGTGCCAAAAAGAATAGTTTTGAATTGAGAGTCCAGTGTTTTGCATAGTTGCTTTGCTATTTTACTGATTTCTGCTCACTCACTGAGAAAGACTGTATTGGAGGTGTGGATTCTTTGCTCTGTACCAGGTGGTATCTTTTCACCAGAAGAATCACACAGCTTTTTGGTCAAACCCATGATAGTGTGGAGCATTTTTTTGTAAACTGCTGAATTTGGATTTTCTTTCAATTTTATAATCTTAGCTATATTCGCTCAGATATATTTTTCTGTAGGTTGCTTTCCAGTATTATCTTTGTATAATTTTAACAAGCTATCCATGTTGTATTTGATATGCCAAATACCAGTAACAATTATTGACCTCATTCCCATCACCTGATGGAATGGTTTGAGGCTCTTTTATGTTCCTGGAGCAAGCAGATGCCCTTGGGCTCTACTTGCATGAGACAGGGCATATGAAGATGCTACTGGTGCCTGCTCGAGCAAATCGATGATGAACGGGAAGACAGTGATACAGTGAATGTTGATATTATGGGAACTGTGGGACAGCTTCTGTGGGAAGGACAATAAGGTGTGTGTGAATAATGCCTGGACTCTCTAATCAATAACCCTGCACTTGGAATTAATATTCCTTACACATAATTGGTCTATTTATATTTTCTTTTTATCCTGATTCAGTCTTGGAAATTTGTGTATTACTTTTTTTTTTTTTTTTTCTTGTTTTTGCTTTTTGGGTCACACCCAGCAATGTTCAGGGGTTTCTCCTGGCTCTGCACGCAGGAATTACTCCCTGGCGGTGCTCAGGGGACCATATGGGATGCCGGGAATAGAACCCGGGCCAGCATGGGCCAGCCATGTGCAAGGCAAACGCCCTACCTGCTGGGCTATCACTCCGACCCGAAATTTGTGTATTTCTATCATTTGTTTTTTCACTTTTGTTCCCTAATGTGTGGCATAAAAATGTTCTGTTATAATTTATCTTTTCCATCTCTGATTTGGTTAGTGTCAGCTCATATTTTTTCCTGGTATATCAAGCCAAGAGACAAACTTATTTGTTCTCAGAAAAAAATAACTCATTTTTATTGACATTTTGTACTTTTTAAATTCGGTGTCATTGATTTCTGCTTATTATTATATTTTATTTCCTCTCTTCTACTTGCTTTGTGTTTCATTGTTAATTCTTTTCTAACTTGTCAAACTGTTAGGTTAGGTTATTAACTTCACATTTTACTTCTTTCCTGTTGTAAGACATGATTCCTATGCTGATAGGAATCATGATTCCTATCAATACAGCCTTTGCTGTATCTCGGATTTTTTTATAGTTTTTCTTCATTCTCAGATATCTAGAGGAATAGTTTATTTATTCTTTAATATCCTGTTTGAGCCAGTAATTGTTCAACAGTTTGCAGTTTAGCTTCCAACTATTTGAGTTTTTCCTGGACTTATTTTTATTTTAACTTCTAACTTCACTGATTTTTGTCCTGAGAAGAGATTATAAATGATTTCTGTTAATGACTGTATATATATGTACTGTCCCAGCATAGGACTATCATGCATAATGTTCCATGCATGCTAAAGAATATGAATTTAGCTTTTGGGCAATAGAATACCATGTATATGTTGCTTATACCAGCTTCTCGATTTACAGATATTTCTTTGCTTATTTTATGTCTGTTTGCTATATTCAGGTCTCCCAAAGAGAAATCGAAAGAACTATGCTTGAATATCACACCTCACACAAGTGAGAGAAGGAATCCGGAGTTCAGATCTATATTGCTGTTCCAGAATCAGGGACACTGTCTCGTTTGCCAAGGCATCAAAAATCAGATGAGCTGGACATGTAATGCGATTTGGAGACAGCCGCTGGACTAGAGCTGTTACTGACTAGTAATGGCTAATTTTAATCCTGTGATCCCACAGGACGTCAAAAGATCATAGGGTCACCCACCTATAATATGGTTAGACTTCTTCATCAAGACCCTGAACAAATGGTTTGAGGCTCTTCATATTCCTGAAGCAAACCAGATGCCATTGGGCTACACTGGCAAGTGATAGGGTCAAATGGAAATGCTGCTGGTGCCCTCTCGAGCAAATTGATGAATAACAGGATGTCAAGTGATCAAGTGGTATATTCCATTATTTGAGTGTTGTATTAAAATATTTATTGTGTGGCTTTCTCTCAGTTCTGATGGTAGTTATTTTGAGACCTTTATTTTCCTTTCCTTTGTTATTAATGTGTTAGGTACAGTTAATTTTTATATATTAATATCTAATATATAAAACATTATTGTAAATATTTATCTAATATAACAACATCTATATAATATCCATCCCTATTTCTCATGGTCTATCTTAGATGGAATGCTCTCTTCTCTGATACTAGGAAAGTTATCCATTTTTTTGTTTCTTAGTTGTCTTTTCTTTATATGACTATCTTCAAACTTTTTTACTCTGAGGCTGTGTTTATCATGAAAGTTCAAAGGTGTTTCTTGTAAGTATCAAAGGGTCAAATTTTGTTTCCTGATCCATTAAATCACTGTATGCCTTTTGATAGTGAAGTTCAATCCATTGACATTTAAAGAAAAGACAAGAATTCACTGCCATTTTTAAAGAAGATTTTTTTTGTGCAACTTGTCATTGTTCCTTTGGATTTTTCTTACTATTTCGTGTTTATTTTTTTAATGTAGAAAGTGGATTTTCTTATGCTGGTGGTTCTTGAGAACTATATGAAATATTTGCTTACAAAACTCTAAGGTTAAAAGTTAGTTTATGGAACTGAAGGTTCCGTGTCCCTTCCCTGATGTCCACACCTCTCAGTCACTCATGAACGAAGTCCAGGTCTCATGTCTAACACTGTTCAGTCCTGTGCATGACTCCCCTGTTTGTCCAACACAGTCTACTCTCCTCTCAAGAACAATGTCACTAGATCTGACCCAGTGCTGCTCTCTAAATCATATCTGCTTTCCCAAAATGGGCACGGGTCACCTACGTGGGCCAGATCCTTATGTTCAGACCATCATTGGGCCTCCCACTATGCCCTAAACGTTCGTATTTCCTAGTTCCAGCTTTCCTGCTTTCTGGCCAGGGTCAAGTGTATGTGTGTGAGAGTCCTGGGTTAAGAACTTTGTCCACTCCTGGGAATCCAAACCCTGTCTGAAATTTTCCTATTTCTGGTCCTGAGGTGCCCACCTGTGCATGCAGCCCTACCTGACCTGGCAGTCCTGAGAGAAATGGGTTCAGGGAATGCTTGTTTGGAAAGGGAGGAAAGAATAAACAGGTATCAAACTAGCACTCCTGGGGGTGTCTCTTTTTTATCAGTTGCCAAATACCTCCACCAGCCATCACATTTTACATCCTGATTGGCTACCTACTCCAGGGGTGGAAATGTAAAGTCACCTGGCTCTCTAAGCCTCAACCTATTCTTATCGATTTTAACGCTGTTCTTTTACATAGTGATTAATGACCATTTGTCTAATCTTGCTACATCAATACACACAAATATCACACATAAGTGCGGCATATGTATTAAAATTAGTGTTACTTGCAAATGTATTTCTGAGTTTCTATCTATCTTCAAAGCTTGAAACCCAACTTCTGAAGTTTAGTCTGTGACTCTCCTTACTGAATCTCCATCTCCCCATTTTAATATTTTTAATTTATTTTTCTGCTTTCTATTGGAGTTATCTTACTTTTCATAGATTATTTAGTAGTCTTTTAAGAGAGTGTTATAGGTAACGGATGATAATTGTTGCTTGTTTATAAATAATTTTTACCATCCTCAAATCTGAGTGATAGCTTGGCAGGATAGAAAATAGTTGATTTTAAGTTCTTTCCCAACAATGCTGTAAAATACATCATTCTCCTTCTGCATGTAAAGCTGTCAGATGTGAATCTTATTGAGGTTCCTTGCATGTGAGCCGTAGTTTCTTGACATTATGTGTTTATTACTCTTTATTGCCATTGTGAGTATATATGTCCTTGTGTTTTTCTGCTAGGGTTTATTTTTTGAAACTGTGCTTCCTGGATCTGTGTTTATGGATCCTTTGTCAATTTGGGAAAGTTTCTGCTATTATGTCTTCCACCAGCATTTCTTCTTTGTCTCAGTATTCCCCTAGTATTTACTATTACAAAGATTGTGTAAGAGGTGTTATGCAATAAATCTCCTACACTCTTGTTCTATTTTGTAACTCACTGTTATACAAAATGAGTTTTTCCCTTTTTTCTTTTATTCTGACACCCGTCCCTTCATCAGTGTACTTTTTCTAACAACAATGTCCCTAGTTTCTCTCCTACTTTCTACGAAAGTCCCACCAGAAAATTTACTGGAATTTGTTTATGGATTTTCCACTCATCTCATTTCAATAAACACTGAAAGCATGACTTGCTTTGAAGTCCTGGGTAGGCTGTTTACATATATCTGTTATAGCTGAGAATCTTTGGTCTTCATTACCAATGTGTTTTCATTCCTTCATTGTTCTTCATTATTTATCATACTCCATGGAGCTAGGAGTATAGTTCCAAATACAATCTTACTTGAGCAACGATCTTAGCCTCTCATACAAAAGATTGGGCTGGTGACTTTACTCTGTTTTTTTTTTTTTTTGTGGGTTGGTGTAGATGGCAGCTGTGAGTTTAGATGTGAACATCCTTTGTGGTATAGATTGTCTGGGATTTGGATGAATATTTGCTCTTGGAGTTTGACAACTGATAGTTGCTACATTCTGGAAGGCTGGGCAAAAATTACAGATTGTAGTCATAGCAATCCAGTCACTGTGATTCAGTTAAATGATCCTCAGCATTACTAGGGAATTCATTGGTCCAGATTGTAATCTAGGTTGTAATTGTAGATCCAAAGTTCACCCATTCTGGTTAGGAACCTGTGATGCCATACTAATGTTTTTGTATAGATCTCTGTCACCTATTGAAATCAATGTATAGTGCTGCCATATGTACAAATTCACATTTGTTCCCATGTGCCCAAGTGTTATTTTTAACATGTCTGAAAGTGATCATAATGGAACAGTTCTCCTGTGATATGTCTGTGTTGACTTTGGAATGATATGTTGGGTTGCCACGTTTAATGGTTTTCTGATAGTCCCTGAAGACCTTTCTCCAGCTTTCAAGTAATTGAATAGAGTTATGCCTTGTGCATGGCTAAGCATAGTTGTGAGCCAAAGTTCCTTCAACTTTGGGTCATGGGGATTCACATTAGGTATATTCCAAAGTTCTATAATATATGGTTTAGATGAATCTGAATGGCAGACATGGACTCTGTCATTATAGTTTAATAGCTTATTAGACTGTCTGCTTTTCTGTGTTTTTTGGATAAGAGCATAAGTCATTTATGGGACTCCAAATCTATAGTTGGTGAGAGTGAAATTCACTGGAGGGCTCAAGTTTCATGGAACAAGTCTGGCTCTGTAATGATGGTTTTGGGAGAATTATTTGTTTTGCTTTGGTTATTGAGAACTTGAGCACCACATTGACCTAGTAAGTCTGCTGCATGCCCAGTGACCCAGTGAGATGGGGCCAGCTTGGGCTAGAAAGTGAGACTATATGTTTGTGCATTGCAGAGCTAGATGGGCTGTAATCAAACTCTTTTGTGCTCATTGTGTTAGTAAGTTACGGGGTTAAACACCTTGCTTTGTTCCTGTAAACCCTAGGTCTGGGCAGTGAGTATCAATAATTTTGACAGAACCTGGTTCCAGAGGTCTAGAATCTTTCAGTTTAGCTGCTGTTGTGGGGGCAGAAGTTCTTAAGAATGGTGAGAGTAGAGAACCCTGCATTGCCACCTCCCTAGTCAAGCTACCAGAGCAAACAGAGATTGGCTACTGCTGGGCTTCATTCGCAGTCCTCTGAGTCACCCACACTCTGATCCTGTCTCCTCACATTAGAGTTTTTTCCATGACATTTATGATGCACTGTAGTTTGCGCCTCCTTTCTCTCCCTGCACTCCACCAATGATGATAGCCACTCCACTCAAGTATGTCTGTCTCTATGGTTTGCTTTTCCCTTCTTTCGGTCCATTCTCTCCATAGTCTCTTCTGTTTCTCTGTGGTTTCCATTCTCTCCATAGTCTCTTCTGTCTCTCCTTGGTTTGTATTCTTTCCATAGTCTGTTTTCTGTTTCCAGCTAGGCTTCTAGATCGAGAGTGATGTTCCTTGAACATCAAACTGCACCCATAATCTTCTCCATATGGGTCTTGCTGAAGGAGACTGCTTCTAGAACTCTTCTGCATTTAATCCCTCTTATCCTCCTATGTTTTAGCATACGTCAGAAATGTGAATAGAGTTATGAGGTTGTGACCTCTGGTTTCACTAGCAAGGTGCTTAGTATCAGGTAAACTTTTAGATTACCCTAGTATTTAAATCACCATTAAAAGTGCTCCATTTCTGAATCTGAGGAGAAAGTCAATAAATTTCTCATTAATATGTAGTATTGGTATTACATATTAATACCAGTACTATTCTTTGCAAAAATGAAAAAAAATAAAAAAAAAATTTTAAAAAAAAAAAAAAAAAAAAAAAAAAAAAAAAAAACCGAGGGATTGGTTTGATTGGATTATTTTTTTTTGGGGGAGAAAAGAGTTGTTTTGGAGAAAAAAAAAATAAAAATGTATAAATAGAATTTTTTGGGGGAAAACAAAAAAAAATAAAAAAAAAAAAAAATAAAAAAAAAAAAATAAAATATTCTTTAACAAATTTCCAGTATTTGGAGATGTAGTGACCTTATAAGGAGAGTATTTGGAGATTTAGTGACCTTATAAGGAATGATAATGTTTTAAACAAATCATAAAAGATAAGGCTCTGTTTAGGAAGGGATATCACTACAAGTGGAAGAGATACAAAAATAGCATACACGTAGGGGAAAATCCACATGAAGCACCAGAATGGAGTAGTCAACAAGTCTGAAAAAAGCAGCACACTATCTCTGACAAAGATTGACATTAGGTCTGTAGCCTCCTGAACTATGAGAAAACTTATTTCTGTTTTTCAAATTGCCCTGTATGTATTATTCTGCAATGGTAACTTGAGAAGATAGATAGAATATGATAACAATAAGAATTACATAATACTATCTCTGCAAATCTAGAAAAAATAAACCAATGTATTCAATAATGATAAGAAAAAATTATGACTATACAATAGTCTGACATCTCACAACTTTACCCACTATTTTGAATGCATTTTATTTCATATATTTTAGTACATAAAACATTTCAGAAGAACTGTGTCCAAGAAAGTTCTTTCATTTCTTGAAACTGGAAAAGAGAACACCTGAAGAGAACAACTTTCCAATATAGACATGGACTCTAATAGAATTTCTACAGATAAAGATGACTTTAGCAGGAGAATGTCTTGTGATCTGTTAATCCTACTTCAAAAATCTTACTGCATTTACTGCTCACAGTCCTGAATCCATGCACACACACTTAAAAATAAATAAACAAGTACTTTCATAGCACTTCTTACATTCCAAAGGAGTAGAAATTTCTTATCCCACAGAGCATTTTGTTAACAAACAACTGAAGAATTTCTAGAGAGTTTCCCAGGGGCATATCTTGCTCTTTCTTTTCATTGCCTAATCCCACCAACATCCTACTGGAGAGGAATGACAAGCAGTGAATTTCAAATTCCATTTGTATTTGAGAAGTTTCTTCACTGAAGTTTTCTTTCTCTGTGGATCTCTAAAAAGATCCTAAGTTGAAGGAGAAAATGCCCAGCTTCCATTTGGACCTTGCTATCTTCAATAGCTGATTCCCAATCTTCATATGAGGTGTGATGGAGCTTCTCTGATTTATTTAAATAAGATTAGTTATTACACATTTTGCAATACCTTGTTCTTTATAGATGCTGTATTTTCCTGAGCACTTATATTTAGAAAAATGGTATATTGCCATCACTTAATCGAAAAGTCTTTGAAATGGTATATTTTTTGGATACAAGAAAATTTCAGAATGGAAAATATGCACTGTTAATAAATTCAATTGCTTTACAAATTTGTGGTCTTGTGTCATTATCATATGATTTCATAATTCCCATTATATGGATTGAATATTTTTGTGATATCATTTATAGAGCAAAACATATTTAATTTGAACTCATGCATCAGGCACTTCTTATCAATTAACAACCAAGTAAAAAGTCAAGTCTCTAAACTTTCGTTTTATTTATTTCATAGATATATGTGCTGAGCTTGTGTGTGTTTTTATGTTGTTATTTGTCTGCCACTCTGGCATCTTAAAAAATAATCTTATCCAAGGTATGATCTGGAAGTATAATTCAATATCAAATATATTTAGGGCATTTCGCTAAATATCATTTCTGCCTTATTGATATAAAAATACAAGTAAGATAAAGAGATGATAGGTTATAGACAAAACTTACAGTTAAAAATAGGAAAAATGCTCAAGTAATGTATCAGTGTTTCCTAAAGATGGTGAAAATAGTTATACAGCGTCACTATTATTTAAAGTGTTTTAAGAATTTATTCATAGGAAATTCCTATTTCTTAAATATTTTTTATATTTTATTATACCACCACATTGACAAATGAGCTCTAGAGGTTTTTA